>JZKD02S1769726.1:613036-627095 GCA_000966675.3 Picea glauca | reverse complement strand
TCTTGAGTCGATGGTGGTTATGACTTGATTTTGAAGCAATTTTAGGTAGCCTCTTGTCTTCCATGTTGTTTAATTTGTTCTTATACATTAGGTATCTAGTCATAGCCATGCTCTCATTGGAGGTGAGGCTTGTTTTTACAAGGAGGATGGGATAGGGCACATTTCCTTTAATTTTAAGATTATAGGTTATAAAATTCTTTTTTATTTGCTCTATCTTTCTCCAAGATTCACGAGAGATACTACAGCCCCATACTTCACATCCATAAAGAATAACAGGTGTAACAAGAGTCTCAAAGAGGATTTTCTTCTTATCCCAACTCCAAAGATTAGTTGATTTACAATTGTTTTCAAGCCCATAATAAGCTTTCCATCCCCCAATAATCCTTTTCTCAATGCTATAATTCCAATTGAGCTTGTGGTGAATATCAATTCCAATATATTTGTATGAAATCACTTCCTCCAAGTTGTTGTTGTCATATACAAAGGTATCATAAGGGATTATATTTATTTTAACAATGAATTCATTTTATTAAAAATATAAAAATTAAATATTTATTAATAAGATCCCTATTTTAAAATCAACATTTCACATATTATTAGTAATTATAAATTTCAAAATATAAAAAATTTCTCAATATTATATGAATGAACATTAACCTATTATATTTAAATAAGTATCAACTATAATGAATTAGTCTAAGAAAAGGAAGAGATCAGTTGGATTTAGTTCTAATTTTATTTTTGTGCTAAAAAATCATTCAGAAAAACATTTCAAGATCACCATAGTTTTGATGATTTATATGGTTATGAAGGTCATTATTGTGGAAAATATTTTGAAATTGCAAAGATGATAAATTCTTTAGGTGGACCCTCTTAGTGTGACAAAGATAAATTATTTGGTTGAACCCCCAATTTCACTATACAACTCATTTCTTCTTTAGGCTAATCAAAATTGAGAAAGACTTTTGATCTTTTAATTTTTCTTTTTAGGTTTACTTTGATCATGATTCAAACTAAAGAATTACACAATTGCAACATTAGAGACAATTAAATCTTCATGTGTATAAACCATTCCAACTCACTTAGATTTGACCTGTAAAAAAAAAACTAAATAAATAAATCAAACATGTATACAATACACTTTATATGTGTGTGAGAAATACAATGTTCAATATTTCAAAAAAATATAAATCTTATTTCAGTTATAAAGGAAAAATATATGAGCAAAAACCATACTTTTGAAGAATTCATGAAACACCTCAATAGCCTCATAGCACATCAAATTCACCATTGAAATAGAAGTAAACAATCAACTATCATTTCTTGATATATTGCTCAACAAAAAAGGTGATAACAAGCTCGAGTATCAAGTATACAAGAAAATCGACTGACAAAGAAAGATCCCTATGTGCAAACTCTCACCACCATCCAACCCAAAAACAAGGAGTCATTCAAACTCTCGCTAGAAGAGCTATTACAATCTCAAATACTGATAATCTAGAACAATAGTTGGAACATCTTCGAGAAGTATTTCTGAAGAATGGTTATCACGATATAAAAATAAAGAAGGCCATCCATAAAGCCAAAAAAAAAAGACATACACAGAGACTCGTGGACATGTCAACAGTATCGTTACCATACATCAAAGGGACCACAAATACAATTGCTCATATTTTTAAAAGAAACAACATCAAAGTAGGCTTCACTCCCCCGAGCACTATACATAACATGATTGAAAGTGCAAAAGACCTGGTGGACCCAATACAACACAAAGGAGTGTATTCAATCCCTTGTTCATGTGGCAAAGAGTACATCGATGAAATTTGTCTAAAGGAGCATGTTGTTGATATATCAAGGAACATAGCTAATAATTCTCTCTTGCGAAACACTCTCACACCACTTCTCATCACATCTGCATAGAAAATGCGAAAATAATATCCAAGAAAGAAAACTACACAAAAAAAGAGTGAGAAAAGCCTTAGAAATAAAAAAAGTGGGCTCAAACTCAACAACACCTGGAGACCACTCATAATCAATTGAGAAACACCACAACATTAACACAAAGATGAGCTTAGGTTTTTTAAAGAATTGAAAATCACAGTGAGTGGACCTCACTCATATCTAAAAAAACTCTCCACTAAACTAATCATTAATCCATATTAATAACTTACACTGTTAACATTCTTCCTCATTCCATTCTCTACATGGTGATCCCCTCTTACTAAAACTTTGATGACAAAAGAGATCCAAAAAGAGGAAAAACACTTTAAATAGATACTAAGGATTCAAACTCAACAACACCTGGAAGCCACTCATAAATCCACTGAGAAACACCAGGAGATTGATACAAAGATGACTCTAGGGTTTTTAAAGAATTGAAAATCAAAGTGAGTTGACCTGATTCCTATCTAAAAAAACCTCCACTACTCATTCCTATCAAAAAAACCTCCACTTAAAAAACCTAAAAAAAACCTCCACTAGACTTATCATTAATCCATATTAATGACTCAGAGTCTTAACACTCTTCATCATCCCATTTTCGACATGGCCATCCCCTGAAGATGGACTCTCATATAAAAATTCTGAAACGTAGGGTTTAAAAAACTAATATGGAGGCTTCTAATCTGTGATAAGACCTGCTCTCACTAAAACTCTGATCACAAAAGAGACACATAGTTATAATTATAAACTGCAAATAGTTACAATTATAAACTACCACTATATTTGCAAACAAACAAATTTACATAATCTATAAGAATATAACCTTCTAAATTTGATTTCTACATTAAAAGAAAGTCAACTCCTATTGTGTGAAACAGTTCCTTGTAGGCTGGGAGATCCGAATGATAAGTGTAATATCCTCTCTTTATTAATTATTGGCTTTAAACAATAAAAATTTATAGTTTCGTGCAAATTTATATCACCTCATTCCAACTCAGAAAACAAAAACATAAAACAATTAAAATTAATAAAAACAATTTAATAATTTAATCCAAAATCAATAGTTTCATTCTTTATGTGTATTTGCAAAATAATAATGATATCAGATATTTGTGAATTATATAATATCTAATAACATCTTATTCTAATGCCAAATCCTATAAATGAATCCAAATACAAAAACATAATTGTAGTTTACCCATGAAATTAATAAAATTTAATATTTAATTTAATCTCATAAATATAATTATTTCCATCTTTCTTTTTTCCTAATCCATCTTTGTAAGCATGCATCAATATGATCACCCTTCCAACATGCTGAAAATTTTAAGACCTTTCTAATATTAGCCCAAATCTTAATAGTAAAACTACATTTCACAAAAAGATGAAGAAAACTTTTTTAATATTAGACCAAATCTTAATAGTAAAACTACATTTCACAAAAAGATGAAGAATGTTTTCTTCAACATCCCCACAAAGAACACATTTGCTAGGCCCATTGAAGTCTCTTTTGATTAGATTCTCCCAGGTAAGTATTCTCTATTCGATCATAAGCCAGATAAAAAGTTTTACTTTAAGTGGGAGCTGCCAGCTCCAAAGATCTGCAAACCACAACTTTTTTCCCCCAACCACATTCTCCATTAGTTGTACTTCATATGCTTTTTTTGCACTAACATGTCCATCCTTTGTGTCCCAAGACCAGATTAGAATATCTTTTTCATTATTCAGTTCAAAACCCGAACCTATTAGCCCCTTTATAATATAATTTCTTTCATCTTTTAGTGCACCAACCAGTCCCAACAACTCAACCTTCTTCCATCTAGTGTGGCATGTGTTCTCCATGTTGCCTGTCCTTGCTTGTGCCAGAAAATTTATACATTTTTGCTTCAAAACATAAATAAGAATCTCAGAGAGATTATAATATGTATGAGATCCAATCATTTGGTGTACTCCAATTCTAATATCTTCCCCATTACCTGGTTTCCACACTAGCCAATCCGATAGGATATCGAAAGAAGAGGTTAGAGCTCGCCAAATATTTGATGCACCATTCTAGTTTTTCTTACCTTCTCTGAACCACTCAGAAATAGATTTCTTCTTAATGTATTTTTTAATGATTACTTCATGCCATAGTCCAGGTATCATGAGGCACCTCCATAAGTTTTTTTCCACTCAAACTTTCCCAAAGGAGAAAATATTTTTGATACCCCATCCAACATCTTTTTTAGGCATTGCTATCTTTTGCCAGTTAATCAGATGTAGTCCTTTTAGTTTTTTGTCGGACCATAAAAAACTGAACATTCTCTTTCTGATATTATTAAGAGTACTTTTAGGATTTTTTGCTACACAAATCCAATACACAGGACTGCTTTCAAGTACCTCTTTTACAAGAGTCATCCTTCCCCCTAGAGTTAGCCATCTATGGCTCCAGTTAGATATTTTTTTTTCAAATTTCTTTTCCAGCCAAATCTAGTCAGCCTTAGTATAACAATTAGGCTTTAAAAAAAATCCAAGGTACTTAAAGCCTGCTTCTACTGGTTTTACCTCATAAGAAAAAATCCCTTTCAACACTACCAGTTCCTCATCTTTCCATCATGCTTCAAGAAAAGAACACGTGTGTGGGATAAAAGCCATCCTAGTCACCTTGCAAAACAAATCCATCACTTCCTTAAAGGCTTCCCATTCCACAAAGTTTCCACTTCCAAACAGAATAACATCGTCCACAAACATCAGATGGGTAATGTTTAGGGATCTAGCCATAACTATTCCTTCAATGTTATTTTCCCTTACTTGTTCCTAAATAGCCCTACTAATCCCTTCAATCACCAAAAGGAAAAGTAAAGGGGATAAGGGGCACCCTTACCTTAACCCCCTATTAATTTTAAAGAAGCTGGTGGGCCTACCATTTATCAACATAGCAAAATTTGCATAGGTCACACATCCTAAAATCTAGTTTGTAGCTTCAAGGTTTAAACCTGCCTGGAGCAAAACAAGTCTCAGAAACCCCTAGTCCACACGATCATAGGCCTTAATCAGGTCCATTTTAAGCACCAATGATTTAGCATTCTTTACTTTGATACTGTGTGAAACTTCTTGAACTATACCAATAACATCTGTAATTTGTCTTCCCTCAAGGAAGCTAAATTGTTCCTTTGAGATATCTAATGACAAACTAGCTTTAATTCTAGCAACAATAATCTTAGTAATAATCTTATAGACCAAATTGCATAAGGCAATAGGTTTATACCCCCCAAAAGAGTCTGGTTTCTCACTCTTTGGTATGAGGGCAAGAAAGGTCGCATTCAGTGCACCACTAACCCTACCTTTTTTCCCGGTCTCTTCAACCATGTCCAAAATGTCATTGCCCACCAGATAAAAAAAAAATCTAGGAAAAATTCTATAGTCCATCCATCTGGACCAGGGATTTTTGAGGCACTAAACCCTTTAAGTCTTGACTGAATTTCTTCCAAAGAAACAAGATCAACCACTTTGTGACCTTCTTCCTCAAAAAACATTCTGAGATAATTCCTTAAGACAACTAACTGATCAGTAATAAAAATATTTTCCTGTGCCTTAAAGTATTCTGAAAAAAACCAACAACTTCCTTGTGTAGATCATGAATCCCATTTATCACAAAACCATCTTCCTTTGTGATATCCCAAATCGAATTAATAAGTTTTATGGAATTGGCATATGCATGAAAAAACTTAGTATTTCTATCTCCAAAGGCCAACAAATTTAACCGGCTCTTCTACCTCCATGTCTCTTCTTCCAGTCTCAGGAGTGTCAATTTCCTTTGTTCTTTTTCTAGCATCAGCGACCTATCTACCTCCTCCTCAAAACCCTCTGGGTGATTTGTATACAAAGTATCCATATCTCTTTCAATCTTAACCAATTCTTCCTTTGCTGCTAGCTTTTTCTTTCTTTCCCATTTTATTACCAAATTCTTAAGTACCTTTAACTTTTTTACCAGTGCATCCATAGGAGTTAAAATCTCATTTCCGAGTAGACCATTCCAACTTGTTATTACTAAATTTTCAAAATCCGGATCCTCAAGCCAAATTGAATTAAATTTAAAAGGATAGCGAGTTTGTCCTAAATCTTTTTCCAGGTGTAGAATAAACAACATATGATCCGAGATTTTAGTATTACAGACCCAAGATATGTATCTTGTCCCTGACATCACTAGATCCTCAGAGATAAAAAAAAACGATCCAATCTCTTTGCAATATAGTTATGTCCTCTTTTTCCATTTTGCCACATAGGAAGCACTTTGAGAGGTTCAACATCCACCAATCCCTCGACTTGAAACAACTGATTAAAAAATATTTGTAAAGGGTTGGATCTAGCATGGTCTCCCCACACTTCTCTGCTTGAGGTAGTAAGGTTTAGGTCTCCTCCAATTATCAGATTTTGTTCTTTAAGAATCCCCACTCTTTTTATGTTTTCCCAAAACACCTCTCTCTCAGCATAAGGACCATAGCAATTTATCACTTTCAAGCTTTTATTTATATCTTTTACAAATCCCTCCAGCATTATCCCTGCAGGAGTAAGGAAAGCATTACAGTCATCCTTTACTGGGTTCCTAGCAGTCAACAAACCACCAGAAAGTCATAGAGAATACACACCACAGAAAGTCATAGAGAATACACACCACAGAAATACCAATTGGGAAGGAGCTTCAAAAACAGTTCTTTCGCTTTTTCTACACAAACCACTGTCTCTTGTATAAGCAGGACATCTGGTTTTTCAATCTCAAGAAACCTTTTGAGGGCTAAGAATTTTGAATTGCTCCCCACTCCCCTAACATTCAAGGTAGAAATTATCATGTTTTAACCCTAGCTAGGGCCTTCTGTGCTCTAAGCGCCCTCAGAACTTCACTCATCACACCATTAGGAGAAGCACAATTTTCTTTTTCCTGTATTAGTTTTCTTGCACTTCTAGTGTTTAGGGGCGAGAAGTCTTTCTCCATCCCCCCACGGACAGCTCCCTTCAAAAAGGCATCTTCTCCCCTCAGGTTTGGATCTGACTTATCCCTATCCGATTCCTCCTTTCCTAACTTAGCGGCAATCTTTGGGACACGATCCCCCCATAAAAATCGGCAGAGGATCTCGGTTTAGGACATCTCTGTAGGAGGGGACAAAATTTAGCACCGAATCTTCAATTTCAGACAGAATACTTAGATCCTGTAAACTCACATGACTATGGGCTTCAGCAAAACCTACACCCGCGACCTGTGAAGTTCCCATATGGGACTCCGCCCTCCCATCCAAGATCCTTCACTGTCTTTCAAAGAAAACATCCCAGGAATCGTAACGTCCCCGATACTTCCCTTCCCACAATCGGGGATCAATGCAGGGAAGGAAAAATCAGCGAAGAACTTACTCATAGGGACCCTCTCATCTCGAAACAAAACATCATCATCAATACCCCGAGCCCGAGCGCCCGACCTCTCCTCAACGCAAACGGCTTTTCCTTCTATAACCAAATCACCCCCCTTCCTCAAAGTTTTATCCCCCTTCACCAGATTGCAACTCTGGTTCTCAAAAAACCAGGACAGAGCAATGTGCTCCTTTTCCTCCGAGGATTCTAAAACCTCCGCACACCCAGAGCTGGACGGTGAAGCTATGGGTTCTACCCCGTCATCCATCAACCCACACTCCCTCGGCCTTAAAATCAAATCTTCTAAAACAGATATCTCTTACCAACATCAACTATATTTAATTTGCAGTTTTCACACAGCAGATATCTTACCAACATCACCTATATTTAAGTTTGCAGTTTTCATACAGCAGATATCTGTTACCAACACCAACTATATTTAAATTTGCAGATTTAAGTGGATGAAGCTACAGTTCGGCCATTGCTATCAAATTTAAATCGAAGGCACAAAAAACCAGAAAAACAGGACGAGAATGATTAACCCCACCGTCCGTTGTTGTTGTGAAAGAATCCCTGACAAAGGAATAGGGATGCATTCTCTTCTGTTTATTGTAGAGTTTGGCCGTTGCTATCAAATTAAGATCAAAAGTATAAAAAACCAGTAAACCAAGAGGAGAATGATTAACCCCGACGTCCGTTGTTGCTGTGAAAGATTCCCTGACAGAGGATTCAATGAAGTGACAGGGGTGGACATTCTCTTCCGTTTATTCTAGAATTTGGCCGTTGCTATCAAATTAAGATCAAAAGCATAAAAAACGAGAAAACCAGGACGAGAATGATTAACCCCGCCGTTCGTTGTTGCTGTGAAAGATTCCCGGACAAAGGATTCAATGAAGTGATAAGGGGTGGACATTCTCTTCCGTTTATTGCAGGGTTGTCTCTGTCACTCTTTGACGCATTGGTGAGTTTGTCGTTTGGCATATCACTTTGCCATTGCACTTTTCCAGTGGGGTTTCACCAGCTTCTGAACAAGTCGCTGTACATGATCATACAGCTTTATGATATTTGCACGCCCACTTGTATGGAGGATTTTCCTAGATTGTGACTTCACAAAATAGGTATGGAGGATCCTTCAAGCAGGCTTGGTGGAGCATCCTTTCTTTCCCTCTAGCTTTACTAAAGCTTACTCAACCTGGAAATGAAGGTACCCAGGAAACTTTGTCAAAAGAACTCTGTTGAAACGTGTCTAGAATATCTTTCCCTTCTATGTGAACTGGAAACTTTCGTTGGCCATAAACAAAGAAGTCTTCAACAACGAAGAAACCCATCCCTGAAGAGTAGTCGCACATGCTTGGGGATTCATGGCTAAAACTATCGGTCTAAAAGGTAATTCAAAGTAGTTGGAAGTAGAGTTAGAGGTTCAAGAGAGGCTATGGCTAAGCCCGATATTGAACAATATCAACAATACAATGATACCAAAAAAGAAGTATGTAGATTGTTCCTCTTATTGGAAGCTTAGAAGATTGGATAAAAGATAGAAATCACTCTATCCTCTTATTCGATGGAGCCTAGAAAGGAAATACAGGGGTGGAGGACCGGGGGTGGGGGTGTTGTACGACCCAGAGGAACAGAGATAATCAGTTATTCTTGGGGTTTGGGGAAAACATCAAACAACCATGTTGAGGCCTTGACAGCTTGGAAAGTCTCGAAGCTAGCTAAGGAAAGGAAGGTAGAAAACATAACCATTATAGGAGACTCCTCCCTTATTGTCCAAAGCATTTTTCGTCAAGTCCTCCTAGGCAATACCATCATCGGACAAATAATTCAGTGGATCCTAAATCTTAAGAAAAGCCTGGATTATTTAATGTGTATCATGTGCTAAGGGATCAAAATTCCAAGGTTGATATAACTGCTAACCAAGATTGTTTACTAAGTGAAGGAAGGCTCAAAGTTGGTGAACTCACAAGATGGGATCTGATCCTGTCATCCGTCCTCATCCTCATTACATTCTATGATGATTACATATATTAAATACAAGTTAAATCAGACACATGTTGTAACTCTAATGCGTGTCAAATGGTTTGACATTCACCCAAGAATTAAATCTGTTATCTTGCAAATCTTCCCCTTGGATTCATACTCCATTCGAATGGTGCAGAAGGTACATCACCTTACAGTCGGAGCGCGTGGAAGTCAATTACTCTCCTCCATAATGCGTCGTGAGCCTCCATCGAACTAGTGCGAATTTGAAATGATCCTTAGGGTGGTGAATTGGTATTTGCATCGCTCAAGTAATAAGTTTCTTCTCTCGTGGTGTTTTCAATGGTTTATTCTTCCAACATGCTTCTCTCTAGGACTCAGTAAAGTCCCATTGGAATTTGCAGCTCCGACCCTCGCTTTCCCACCGATACTTGATAAGCATTTGGATACTATATAGGAGGCTCTGTCCAATTTATTCGTGAGTTTGGATGAGTGGAACTGAAGGATCTACGCAGGCCTGTCTTTGGACTAGATAATCATTCAATTAGAATAGCATAACAATATAGTAAATAATTAAATTACAATATCATAGAAAGAAGAAATTATTATTGAGGTAGTTGCACAAAAATGTTGTGTTCAACTCTGATCAACCTTGATCTTCATAACAATACATATCCTCATAGAAAAAACAGTTAACTGTCCAGATTGAAGGCTTACATCAATTTATTTTAAAAAACTACTCAAGCATTATTTAGTGAGACAATATATATCTAAACACTAACCGACAGAAAAGAAAATTGTAAATAGATTGCATCATGTCAGATGATTGACAAGACTGCATCAATTACCAACAAAAATGAGCTCTAGAATGACGACAATAAGAGGAAGCGCAAGAAATTGTAACTCAACAACAAAAGCACACAACAAGAAATAGAGAAACTCAAAGCTCACTCTGCAAGAGGTGGAGTTAAAGTGTCTTCAGGAACGAACCAAGGAACAAGTTTAGAAATTTTAATACAATTAATGTATTTCCTACGATTCTCCTGATCTAACAATTATATACCATTGTTAAATACAGAATTGCTTCTACTAATATTCTTGCGGAAATTAAACCACGATCACAAAGTGAAATATCAAGAACACATAACACATAAGTTTTTCCGGGAAGCGTAAAGCTAAAAACCCCACTATCATATATTATGTATATCATGGATCATGAAACAATCTCATACAAAACTCTAATCCAAGAGCTCTCAGTACAATACAATCGTCTCACACTGTCATACAAAATTGTCAAATTCATGTGCCAATATTATGTCTCCAGACAGCCTGTCTCCTCTGCACAATCCCTGCAATTAGAATTCTCACAATGAATTCGAATTGCCTAGTTTGCACATGCTCATGAGCATATCCACTGCATCTGTGATTGCATGAGTGCACTTCACTCAAATCACAATTGATAGCCAAACTGTCCCTTTCACCTGTTATCTCCACTGGGTCTCTACTGGATCTGACATGCATGTAGTTAACCATGGTGAATCTTTAGTTGCATGTGAGTTCACTGATTTTGAATTAATTAATAATTAATTCACTAAACTCTCACTAGTGTAAGTTCAGTTACAACTAGTACAATTGGGCTTAACTCACTTAACTGAGTTAAAATACTTCACAACTCTCATAACTACACTTATAACTCCGTTACAACTTCAAGTCACCTCCATGTCTTACCAACCAACCTTTAAACTCAAATTTCTCATAGTTAACTGATTTTCCATTTCAGTTAATTATTTCAAGTGATTATGAGATAATAGATTAACATTTATTGTCCAATTTATTTAAGGGAAAAGTAAATTAGACACATGTTTCTTGTTGACTTTTCAACAATCCCTCTCAACAAGAAAGGGATTATCCTTCACCCCAATCCTGTCTCTATGATATTCAAATTTTCTCTTGGTGAGCGCCTTCGCCAGAATGTCTGCATCGTGGTCTTCCATAGGAATGTATTGAAGCAACATGATCTTTCGCTGCACACAATCTCTGAGATGATGATGTCGGATATCTATATGCTTAGATATATCATGAAACACATGATTAATCGGGAGTTTAATGCAATTTTGATTATCACAATGAATCCTTGTCAGATCTAAATGAGAACCAAACAAACCAACCAAGATCTTTCTCATCCAAATAGCCTCACATGCAGTTTGACTCGCTGCCATGTATTCCGCTTCCACTAAACTGAGTGCCACAAATCTTTGTTTCCTGTTGTACCAAGAAACAACTGTAGATCCGATACTAAAGATCCCCCCTGATGTGCTCTTTCTGTTCGTTGGGCTTCCCACCCAATCTGCATCCGTGAAGCCATGCAAATTCACCTCATTTGTTTGTCTGTACCATAATCCATACTCAGATGTGCCCTTCAGATATCTCAGGACATGCTTACCCTCCTTCCAAAAGAGTTTGGTAGGCTTAACCATCGCTTGACTTAGCTGGTTAACTGCATAGCAAATGTCTGGTCTCGTGTTCACTAAATACATTAGCGAGCCTACTAACTATTGATAGACAGTGGCATCCACTACCTCTCTAGAAGTAGCATCCTCATTCCTCCAGTTTCCTGGAAGAGGAGCATTCATGGGTTTGCAGCCTTCCATGTGAAACTTACCCAGTATCTCCCTTGCATACTTTCCTTGAGACACAAAAACTTCACCATCTTGCTGCCATATTTCCAATCCAAGGAAATAATGAAGAAGGCCCAAACCCTTCATCTCAAACTAATTTGCAAGGTCCTCCTTGCATGAGTGTATCGGTTTCTCATCACCAGTCAGTATTAAATCATCAACATAAAGCACAATGATTAAGAGCTTACCCTCCACCAAAATTTGGTATAGGTTTGCATCCGCTTCACTTTTGGTGAAGCCCAATCCGGTGAAATAGTTGTCTATCCGAGTGTACCAAGCACAGGGTGCTTACTTCAGCCCATACAGTGCTCTCTTGAGTCTGCACACATGCGAATATCTATCAAAGGTCTCAAAACCTTCTGGCTATTCAATGGACACTTCTTCCTCAATGATCCCATTGAGAAACACAGTTTTTACATCCATCTGATGAATGCGCGAGCCCATCTATGTTGAGAGTGCAAGGATGGATCTTATGGAAGAGTACCTTGCAACAAGTGCAAAGGTCCCATCATAATCTATCCGCTCAATCTATGAGAAGCCTCGGGCCACAAACCTGGCCTTGCATTTCTCCACACTCCCATCAGCAGCTTGCTTTACCTTGTAGATCCATCTCGAACCCACCACTGATTTGTTGACTGATCTTGGGACAATTTCCCATGCACTGTTTTTGACAATGGAGTCATACTCCTCTACCATAACATCAACCCAAGTGGGATCCTACACTGCTTCTTGAAAGGAAGATGGTTCAGTCAAAATACATTTTCTCATGAGAGCCATGTATCCAGCAAATCGATCAGGAGACTATCTCTGCCTGAGCTGTGAAGTAGGGGCTCCTACATTCTATGCAACATCTAGTCTTAATCTGTCAGCTTCCATGGTGCACTTTCTGCCATTTTTGATGGATGGCTCTACTTGAGTGGTTTCCTCCACTCCATGAACCTCCTCATGTGGTTGATCCACATCTTGAGACTCATCTTTGGGAACCAACAATTCCTCTTTTGCATGCAAGTCTAGCTCCCTCTCAAGCGACAACCGCATGGCTTTCCCCTCATCGAATTTGATATCATGTCGCATAACAGTCATCTTACTGTTAGGAAAATACACACAATAATTATGGGGTGTTTATGTGTACCCCAAAAATATCCCAACTTCGACAATCGGTTCTAGCTTCTTTCTGGCATCCTTGGTCACATGCACATAAACAGATGAGCCAAAAATTTTAAAATGAGAAACATCAGGTTTCTTACCAGTGAAAGCTTCTTCACGTGTACTCATGCCAAGTATTCTGTGAGGACAATAGTTTTTCACATAAACCGCAATATTGCATGATTCTACCCACAAATGCATTGGTAGGCCCTGATCATGCAACATCGCTCGTGCAACACCCACGATCATTATGTTCTTTCTCTCCACGACCCCTTTTTGTTGTGGGTTATGAGGCGCTATGAGTTCTCTTCGAATTCCTTCTCTGCTGTAGAAGTCTTTGAATTCGTTAGAGATGTATTCTCCACCATTATCGCTCCTTAGAGCCTTCACTTGCTTCCTCGACTCTTTCTCCACCAATGCTTTAAACTCACAGAACTTTGAGAATGTTTGATCCTTCTTCTGCATGAATAATAACCAACATTTACAAGAAAAATCATCAACAAAAATAACATAATACTTATGTTTTGTTTTTGAAGCAATCGAGAATGGTCCACACACGTCCGTGTGAATTCTCTCCAGGATCACCGAAGCACAGTTCTCCTTTTCATGAAAAGTGGACTTTACATACTTCCCCAAGGTGCACCCCTTGCACTGATCTAACTGAGCAAGTGCTCCCCTTGGAAGTCCAGTAGATATTTGTTGCATGATCTTCAAGGCTCCATGATGAAGATGGCCCAATCGCCTGTTCCATAATTCGCCTTCATCCCGGTTCACCACTTTTTCTACCTTGCCTATCATGGCACTGCAACCATCTACGTCCAGCATGTAGAGATTCTAAACTCGAATCCCTATCTTCTTGACTTGACCCGTTGCTTTATGTCGTAGGTAGGCTCTACCACTACTAAAAGAAACATCATAGCCTCTATCCTCCA
>JZKD02S1769726.1:575567-587085 GCA_000966675.3 Picea glauca | reverse complement strand
GTGTGAGAGAGAGAGAGAGAGAGAGAGAGAGAGAGAGAGAGATCAATAAAATGTTCAATATTTCAAAAAAATATAAATCATATTTCAGTTATAAAGGAAAAACATATGAGCAAATACAAGGTATTGCGATGGGCTCCCCATTGTCTCTAGTAGTAGCTAACATCTACATGGAGCATTTAGAAACAAGGGCCGTGAAATCTCCTCCACACAAACCAGACGCTTGGAAAATATATGTAGATGATGTCTTTGCAAAATGGAGTCATGGAAATGAGAAGCTTGAAGATTTCCTGAAACACCTCAATAGCCTCTAAGAGCACATCAAATTCCCAATTGAAGCAAAAGTAAAGAATCAAATACCATTTCTTGATATATTTCTCAACCAAAAAGGTGATAACAAGCTGGGGTATCAAGTATACAAAAAATTGACTCACATAGAAAGATCCCTATATGCAAACTCTCACCACCATCCAACCCAAAAACAAGGAGTCACTCAAACTCTCGCCAAAAGATCTATTAGAATCTCAAATACTAATAATATAGAACAAGAGTTGGAACATCTTCGAGAAGTCTTTCTGAAGAATGGTTACTGTGATAGAAAAATAAAGAAGTTCATCCATAAAGCCAAAAACAAAGGACATACACAGAGACTGGTGGACAGGTCAACAATATCATTACCATACATCAAAGGGACCACAGATAAAATTGCTCATATTTTTAAAAGAAACAACATCAAAGTATGCTTCACTCCCCCGAGCACTATACATAACATGAATGACAGTGAAAAAGACACAGTGGACCCAAGACAACACAAAGGAGTGTATTCAATCCCTTGTTCATGTGGCAAAGAGTACATCGGTGAAATAGGTAGGTCACTAGAAATTCATCTAAAAGAGCATGTTGTTGATATATCAAGGAACATAACTAATAAGTCTGATCTTGCGAAACACTCACATCACTTTTCATCACATCTGCATAGAAAATGCGAAAATAATATCCAAGGAAGAACACTACACAAAAATAAGAGTGAGAGAAGCCATAGAAATAAAAAAGAGGAACAACACTTTGAATAAAGACGAAGGGCTCAAGCTCAACAACACTTGGAGGCCACTCATAATCAACTGAGAAACAACACAACATTAACACAAATATGAGCCTAGTTTTTTTAAAGAATTAAAAATCACAGTGAGCCGACCTCACTCCTATCTAAAAAAAACCCTCCACTATACTAATCATTAATCCATATTAATAACTCACACTCTTAACACTCTTCCTCTTTCCATTCTCAACATGGCGATCCCCCGAGGATGGGTTATCATCTAAGAAGTCTGAAACCTAGGGTTTAAAAAACTAACATGCAGACTTCCATCTCTGATAATTCAACACCTGCTAATGAATTTCTTTATATCAATATAAATCAATTTTTTTTGCGATCATAATTTTATAAAAAACATACACAATAAATTCTAAAGACACTCTCACTAAAACTTTAATCACAAAAGAGATCGAAAAGAGGAACAACACTTTGAATAGAGAAGAAGGGTTCAAACTCAACAACACCCAAAGGCCAGCCATGTAATATCCCCAAGGATGAGCCCCAGTTGTATTTATGAATTGTAACATGTTTTGTAGGTTGGTGAGCCAAGCAATTATACATTGATAGGCTTATGTGTTTATTAGACCGGAGAGCCTAGGTGTTAAAGGCCAGGAGCTTGTTTTGTACAAGTAAATATTTGTATTATTAATATAAAAACATCATTGCGTGTAGAATGACCACAAATAAAGGGTATGGGGGACTAAGCTCCACTAGGCTGGGTAAGGGAGAGGGGGATGAGGGGATGGAAATAGGGAATAAGCTTAAGAGCTTAAGTCCAAGAATAATTTATTGTTATTCTAAATGTTGATAGAAGGATATGATTATATCCTAAGTTCCTTCGAGAAGAGGGAATGACTTCCAAATGGAAAGGAACGTGCTTCATGAGCGACATGTGTCATCTCAGGCACATGCAGTTTTAAGTGGGATTTTTTGTTGTTTGGGGGGGGGGAACTCACAGAGGTTTAGGCACACACACTTGGTTCTCACACTCTCACCATTCTCACCATTCTCTAACCAGTCGACCACCTTTAACCTGAGGAGTTCACTCATGCATTGAGCAAGCACGTAGCTAGCCATTCTGCCATTGTTGAACCTGTGGTCATCGTGAACCTATGTAACTTGCGCGTACTATATTTTTTCTGAGTCATGCTCTACCTTACAGGAGTTCTGTTGTTTCCTTCACCCTTACCCGTTTGTCTTAGGAGCTGGATAGAAGAATTAGATTGTCAAGCCTATGGTTTGAAAAGGTGGGTTGTCAGGCCCATGGATTGAAGAGGCAAGTTGTCAGGCCTGTGAGAAACTCTCTCCAGGTGAGAGAGAGAGTTGAGGAAGTGAATTCTCTTGGAGGGAGTCTAGTAGCAACTACAAATATCTGAGAGTTCCTGTCCGGCCTGTTCCTGAAGCCCCAGAAGGGAGGTGGAGCATCCGATGAACTATGTGATAGTGAAGGTGTATACTCCTGGGGTGGGACATGCATGTGGGGGATGAGAGTCTATGAGTAGTGGGTGTAAGTGGCTCCTGAGATAATCCTTCTTGTTGAACTGTGTGACATTCTTGTTAGCCTTTCCAAGCCTAGGAATCCCTTGCCCAGTGCAGTTTAGTCCCAGCTCGGGGGTGACCCACTGTTGAGAGTGATGAGCAGTGTGTCATAAGGCTGGAAGGTTCATGGAAGGTATGCACGCAGTCGATGGTTTTCACAATCCAAAGATAAGTATCAATTATGTGTTTAACGATGCCCATTGTGCATGTATGTGATTCCTACAATGTTATCATGTGCCTTTGTTGCATGTATGATTTACGGTCAATTTCGCATGAGTTGGTATAGTAGTAGTATATTTTATTGCCTTTTATTTCATTAGAAATGCATGTAATATATATGTACTCTAGGATGAACAATTAACCTGCTATCAGAGATTAGCATTTTGTTGGTGGCGTTACATGGCCCAGCCTAGGCGGTCGGGGCTGCCACAAAATGGTATTACAGTGAAATTCCACAGTGACGTTGCCCTTGTTGTTGAGGGTTGGGGACGTTACAAATTGGTATCAGAACAAAAAATCAAAGATATAGTCATTAGGTAGCATTGCACGACAAAGATTGAGGGTCAGGGACGTTACAAATTGGTATCAGAGCCAAGGTTTCAACACTGATCCTAGATGGGCCATGTTAGTGGAAGAGAAAACAAAAGTTTCGAAAAAGAATTGTTATCGAAATGGACAAAGTTGAAGTTCAGGCCCAGTTTTCAACATTGAGACTGAATTAGACAATATAAGCGGTTATGGAATAAAAAATCCCAGAAAAAATTGTTGTTGAGAACGACAAAATTTTAATTTCAGAGCATTCCAGAGTGCCAAGAGAGCACTTGGGCTGTGTTTGGAAGCTCAAGAGGTACAACGATTCGAGAAAGATAGTAGAGAAAAGAAACTGCAGTAACTGGGGGATTTGGAACCGCAAGGTTTGAATTTGGGTCGTGAAAAGGTTTGAAGTTGGGTCATGGAAGGAGGGAGAAATGCTTATATGATCAACATAAAGGAAAGCCTACTTTCCAAAGAGCTTTGAGTGGACTTCCAACTTTCCTTAGTGCAAGATCCAATATGATGATCCTAAAACTATGCAAGAAACCATAAGGAGGGCGAAATTCTTATATGATCAGCATAAAGGAAAACCTACTTTCCAAAGAGCTTGGGAAGACAAGAAGAAGTTTAAGAGGGAACAAAGGCAGAAGGGGAACAAGACACCCTTTTTCAGGAATAATCCTCAAAGACAGCCAGTGTTTAGAGAGCCTAGGATGGCTGAAGTAGGTGGACAAAGGCCAAGACAACCGCCTATGCAATGTTGGGGGTTGTAAATGGGATCACAAGTATAGAGATTTTCCTCACAGAAGTGACAAAGTGAGAGTTGTCCACAGTGTTCAGCAAGCATAAACAGTGGAGGACATGGGCTGTAGAATACCAACGATCTATGCAGCCCTAGAAAACAAGAAAGTTGAGTTTCAATCACACATGATTGAAGTTGAAGGTATGATCAATAACCATGCCTTTACTATTTTAATTGATTCAGGGGCTATTCATAGTTATATAGATCCCAAGGTAGTGGAAATTTTGAAATTGCCAAGAAGCAAGCATGTGCAATATTGGTTGTTGCATCTGGCTACAAGAGCCAAGAGAAAGTTTGTTGAGTTGGTTAAATCATGTCCAATGGGCATGAATGGATTGAGTACCAAGGCAAATTTGAACATCTTGCCTTTGGGATCATATGACTGCCTGATTGGTATGGATTGGTTGGACCAACACCATGCCATACTAGATTGTCGTAACAAGGCATTTACTTGCCTGGATGAGGAAGGAAATCAAGGAACAATCTAAGGAATTCCCATGATAGTTTTTGTCAGATAAATTTCAGCAATGCATATGAAGAAATGCTACAAGAAAGGCTGTCAAATATTTGCATCTCATATGGAAGAAGCATCTAAGGATAAGGTGCCAATTCTGGAGGACCATGTAGTCCTGGAAGATTTTGAATATGTTTTCAAGGGGGTACCAGGACTACCTCCATAGAGAGATATTGATTTCTCTATAAATTTGATGCCTGGAGCAGCCCCAATGTCAAAGACTCCCTACAGAATGAGTATACCAGAGCTGAAGGAACTGCAAATGCAGCTTGAAGAGATTCTAAAAAAGGGGTATATATGCCCAAGTCTATCACCTTGGGGTGCCCCAGTCTTGTTTGTGAAGAAGAAACATGGGACATTGAGATTGTGCATCAACTTTAAAGTAACTATAAAGAACAAGTATCCTCTACCAAGGATTGTCTCTTTGATCAATTGAAGGATGCAAAGATATTTTCAAAGATAGATCACAGATCAGGATATCATCAGGTAAGGATTAAAGAGGAAGATATTATAAAGACCACCTTAAGGACAAGGTATGGCCATTATGAGTTCACAATGGTGCCATTTGGGTTGTCAAATGCACCGGCTGTTTTTATGTGATTAATGAATGGTGTTTTCTGGGAATATTTAGACAAGTTTGTCATTGTCTTTTTGGATGACATTATTATATATTCCAAGTTGGAAGAAGAGCATGAACATCATTTGAGGATGGTGTTGCAAGTGATAAGGGAGCATCAACTGTATGCCAAATTGAACAAGTGCTCATTTTATCAAAACATAATTCACTATCTGGGGCATATCATATCTGAGGATGGGATAGCAGTGGAACTTGAAAAGATAGAAGCCATTAAAGGGTGGAAAACACCTAAGAGTGTGACAGAAGTCAGATCCTTCATGGGTCTAGCTAGCTAGCTATTACAAAAGGTTTATTGCAGGGTTTTCAGGAATAGCTCACCCCATCACTTCCTTGCAAAGGAAGGGGAAGAAATTTCAATGGACAAAAGAATGTGAAAGAAGCTTCCAACAATTGAAGCAATTGTCACCCAGTGCTCCAATTCTGAGGATTGCAGATCCAAATGAAGACTTCATTGTATGCACATATGCATGTAAAGAAGGACTGGGTGGAGTCCTCAGTCAAAATGGGTTTGTTGTATGTTATGAATCAAGGAAGTTGAAAGAGCATGAAAGGCTCTATGCCACTCATGATTTGGAGTTGGTAGCCATAGTGGATGCCTTGAAGAAGTGGAGGCACTACTTCATGGAAAGGAGGTTTGATCTGAAGACAAACCATAATGGTATGGAGTATTTGTTTGATCAACCTACCTTGAATGCTAGGCAGAGTAGATGGTTGGAATTCCTCTGTGAGTATGAATTTGATATCAAACACATCAAATGAAAGGAGAACAAAGTGGATGACTCACTCAGCATGAGAGTGCATGAACTACATGATACAACCAGTAGCATGTATCAGATGGATCTTAAAGGCATAATTTATGAAGCTGCAAATTCAGATTTGTAGTACATGGAATTAGTAAAAAAATTGCAGCAAGGTAAAATGCGGAAGAAGGTTGACGATTATGAATTGGGAATTGATGGAATCCTTCGGTACAAAAGCAAAGTCTATGTACCCAATTCTCCGGAATTGAGGAGTGAGATTTTAAAAGAGACCCATAATGTGCCTTATGCAAGACACCTGGGATATCATAAAACAGTTTCAGTAGTCAAGAACCAATATTATTGGCCAGGCATGAAGAAGGATATTGTTGAATACATAGCTAAATGCTTAGAATGTCAAAGGGTCAAGGTTGAGCATAGAAACCTAGCTAGATTACTACATCCATTAACCATTCATGAGTGGAAGTGGGAAATGGTGATAATGGATTTCATCACATGATTACATTTAAAACTACTCACAAGGCATCTAATGTTGTTGATATCTATATGAGGGAAGTAGCACAATTGCATGGCATACCCAAGACAATTATGTTTGACAGAGACCCAAAATTTACCTCAAAGTTTTGGAGAGGGTTATTCAACGGGTTCGGAACAAACCTAAACTTCATCACCGCCTATCATCCCAAGTCTGATGGGAAAATAGAAAGGATGAACCAAGTGATAGAAGACATACTAAGGATGTATGTGATGGACAAACCATCTAAATGGGATAATTATCTACACTTGGTAGAATTTTCTTACAACAATGGGTATAAAGCATCACTGAAGATGAGCCCATTTGAAGCACTTTATGGTAGAAAGTGTAACACCTCAGTAAGCTGGGATAACCCAACTGATAGGGAAATGGTTGGGCTAGAGTTTCTCAAGGAAATGGAAGAGAAAATGATAAAGATTAAGCAGAATTTGAAGGCTTCCCAAGACAGGTAGAAAATTTATGCCGATAAGAATAGAACCCACTGGGAGTTTAAAGTGGGTGATCATGTTTTCTTGAAATTAAAAGCCAACAAAAGTTCCCTGAAGTTGGGAAACTATTCCAAGTTGGAAGCCAGATATTGTGGACCATTTGAAATCCTAGAAAGGATTGGACCAGTTGCTTATATGCTTGCATTGCCTGCATTCATGACTGTTCATAATGTATTTCATGTTTCATTGCTCAAGAAGTATATACCTAATCTTAATTATGTGATTGATTGGAATGTGATTTAGATGGAGCAAGAAGGTGCCTTGCAAGTGCATCTGGTGCACATATTGGACTAGAAGATAAAGCAGCTCTAGAATCGAGCCATAGGGCTTGTAAAGGTCTAGTGGACCTGGTACAGTCTTGAGGACGTGACATGGGAGCATGAGGATGCTATGTGGGCATAATACCTGCATCTTTTTGAAGATTTTGAAAATATTTTTTATGTTGTGTAAATAAGTTGCACTGAGGACAGTGCAAAAATAAGGGGAGGGGATTGTAATATTTCCAAGGACAAGCCCCAGTTGTATTTATGAAATGTAACATGTTTTGTAGGATGGTTAGCCAAGCAAATATAAGTTAATAGGCTTATGCGTTTATTAGGCCGGAGAGCCTAGGTGTTAAAGGCTAGGAGCTTGTTTTGTACATGTAAATATTCATATTATTAATATAAAAACATCGTTGCGTGTAGACTGACCACTTAGAAAGAGTATGGGGGACTAAGCTCCACTAGGTTGGGTAAGGGAGAGGGGGTTGAGGGGCTGAAAATAGGGACTAATCTTAAGAGCTTAAGTCCAAGAATAATTTATTGTTATTCTAAATGTTGATAGAAGGATATGATTATATCCTAAGTTCCTTTGGGAAGAGGGAATGACTTCCAAATGGAAAGAAACGTGCTTCATGAGCGGCATGTGTCAGCTCAGACACATGCAGTTTTAAGTGGAAATTCTTGTTGTTTGGGGGTGGGGGGACTCATGGAGGTTCAGGCACACGTAATTGGCTATGACACTCTCACCATTCTCTCCATTCTCTGACCAGTTTTCCACCTTTATCCTGAGGAGTTTAGTCACGCACTGAGCAAGCATGTAGCCATCCATTACGCCATTGTTGCACCCGTGGTCATCGTGAACCTCTGTAACTTGCACGCACTGGTATTTTTGCTGAGTCGTACTATGCCTTACCAGAGTTCTGTTGTTTCCTTCGCCCTTAACTGTTTGTCTTAGGAGCTGGATAGAAGAAACAGTTTTTTAGGTCTGTGGTTTGCAAAGGCGGGTTTTCAGGCCAGTGGATTGAAGAAGTAGGTTTTTAGGCCTGTGAGCAAATCTCTCCAAGTGAGAGAGTGTGTTGAGGAAGTGGATTTTCTTGGCGGGAGTCTAGTAGCAACTACAGAGCTCTGAGAGTTCTTGTCTGGCATGTTGCTGAAGCCCCAGAAGGGAGGTGGAGCAACCGATGAACTGTGTGATAGTGAAGTTGTATACTCTTATGGTGGGACAAACATGTGGGGAATGAGAGTCTATGAGCAGTGGGTGTAAATGTCTCATGAGAGAACCCTTCGTGTTGAACTGTGTGACATTCTTGTTAGCCTTGCCAAGCCTAGGAAGGAAGGTCTGCATGCAGTCAATGGTCTTCACAATCCAAAGATAAGTATCAATTCTGTGTTTAACGATGCCTGTTGTGCATGTTTGTGATTCCTACAATGTTATCATGTGCCTTTGTTGCATGTATGATTTACGATCAATTTTGCATGAGTTAGTATAGTAGTAGTATATTTTTTTTCCTTTTATTTCATTAGAAATTCATGTAATATATATGTACTTTGGGATGAACAATTAACCTCCTATAAGAGCTTAGCAATTTGTTGGTGGCATTACATGGCCCAGCCTGGGCGGCCGAGGCTACCACAAAATGGTATTACAATGAAATTTTGTATTGACTTTGCCCTTGTTGTTGAGGGCCAGGGACGTTACAAATTGATATCATAGCAGACAAGCAAAGATACAATCGTTAAGTAGCGTTGCACGATGGAGATTGAGGGCTAAGGACGTTACAACTCATAAATCAACTGAAAAACCCCACGACATTAGCACAAAGATGATCCTAGCCTCTTTAAAGAATTGAAAATCACAGTGAGGCTACCTCACTCCTATCTAAAAAACCTCCACTAGACTCATCATTAATCCATATTAATAACCCACACTCTTAACACTCTTCCTCATCCCATTCTCGACATGGTGATCCCATGAAGATGGACTCTCATATAAAAAGTCTGAAACTTAGGGTTTAAAAAACAACACTCTTCCTCATCCCATTCTTGACATGGTAATCCCTAAAAGATGGACTCTCATCTAAGAAGTCCTCTAAGAAGTCCTAAACTTAAGATTTAAAAAACTAATACCGAGGCTTCCCATCTCTGATCACAAAAGAGAGACATAGTTATAATTATAAACTACAAATAGTTACAATTATAAACTACCACTATATTTGAAAACTAACAAATTTACATAACCTATAAGAATATAACCTTCTGAATTTGATTTCTACATTAAAAGAAAGTCAACTCCTATTGTGTGAAACAATTCCTTGTAGAATGATAAGTGTAATATCCTCTGTTTATTAATTATTGGCTTTAAAGGTAAAAATTTCATTTGGTTTGAAATTAGAAAAAAACGTTACTTCCAAATTTTAAATACCGAAATTAAAAACTGTTACTTCCCACTGCCCAGTTTATTTAAGCACATCAGTAAGTGTTAGTGTTCAAATGTTTAAAATAAGTTAAAACCAAGTGGAAACATTTACAGATTCCAAATTGACTATATTTAGTTAATGAGATCAGTGATTGTTCCGCCACATTATACGTCATTGTCACAAGTGAGTCTCATTTTTACTGGTCACGTTGTCAATGCAACGAAAATCCATAAGCATTTCATAAAATTGGTTCAATTTCTTTTTTTCCATTATCTTGAGGTGTTTTTATGGCTACAGATTAAGTAATCCTTATTAGAATTATATTTTGTTAATCTTATTTAATGGTTAAATATTCTTAGCTTTTCACCATGGAATCCAATCCATTTGAAGGATTTTTTAATATTTTTATTTATATCATTATATATGAATACAATTTGATTATATGTATTAATTTAATCAGCAAAAACACAAACTTCCACTTTTATAAAATATAATTTTATTTTTAATAAAATGTAAATTATTCAAAAACAATTTAATATTTTAATCCAAAATCAATAATTTCATTCTTTCTGTATATTTGCAAAATAACTAATATTGGATATTTATAAATTATGTAATATCAAATAACATCTTAATCTAATCCCAAATTCCATAAATGAAACCAAATGCAAAAACATGATAATTGTGGTTTACCATGAAATTAATAAAATTCAATTTAAATTCCATAAATGAAAATAATACAAAAACCTCATTGTGGTTTAGCCATAAAATTAATAAACTTCAATTTAGAGAAACTCAATTTTTTAAATATGTAAATCAATATCAGTTATTTTTCAGAAACAAACAAATAATTAAGCACAGCCACTGCAAGGTTTACAAAGTAGTAGTTTAAATGTTTTAAGAAATGACTTTTCTCTTGGTGATATTTGCCTAAAATTTGGCAAGAAATTGCTAGCTTTATAGATTTGAGTGATTATTTCTAATAATCCAAGTGATTTAGGGATTTCCAGCATACTGAATCTATTTCTGCATTCAAAAATAGATTTTAAACAACAACAAAATAGTGATTTCATGGACGAAAAAAATTCATTTCATAGAACCCAAAAAAAATTGTCGTTTTATCATTTAAAGTTTAAAAATAAAAAAATCAGCTCTAGATTCAGAAAATTAAAAAATCAGCTCTAGATTCAGTTATGAATGATAGATAGGTACAAAGAAGAAAAGATAAAAAGAGGGAGTAATTTTCTTATTAATTACAAATAATAAGAAGAAAATGTATCTACAGATCTACACCAGGCAGAGGTCACTAATGAGACGACGCACGAAGAAAACAGCACGCCCGTTGGATGAGATTATCTGTTGATTTCACCTTCCACTTGCTACTGGAGTACTGCTTCTCTAAATCAGCAGAGCATCCTTCACCTCTCAGCCGCTCAAATTCCATGGCCTTTCTCCTCTTCTCGTCGTCCGCCATTAATCTAATTCGCTGCATTCTCTTCTTGGGATCCACACGCCCTCTCACCGTTACCTTCTTCTCGGTCACGTCCACCACATAGTCCAGCAAATCTGCCCATCATCACGCCACAAACACTTTCACAAAATGAAAAGAGAAAACGCCCCAAACAATTTCAGAAGGGACTGAATATACATAAAGAACAACGGCATTCAAAATGCCCAAGGGAGCGCTGCATAATTCCTTCAGTAATCTATTCATTGCCAGAATTAATGTCAATGTGCAGAATGTGATGAAGAATTAACATACTGTCCATTTTGGAGAGCACTTTGGAGACTCTGTCACGGCATTCACGGCAGCGCATATTAGCATTCAGAACAATCACCTGAACCTGTCATGTGAGATCAATAATATCAGACTCTAGCGTAACCTACACAGTGGAGTTAATGGCAATATGCAACAAAGAAGTTAATGGCAGAAATGGG
>JZKD02S1769726.1:542390-552541 GCA_000966675.3 Picea glauca | reverse complement strand
CAGGTGACCACGGCTCGAAACGACGGGCTTAATCCTTCCTTAGCACTTCACTTTATGTTCTTCCACATGGGAGCTTGCAAGAAAAAAATAACCGAGGGTTGGATTACCTCATATGACCTTTTTACCTTAACACGAGACCGACACTGAGACCAAGTCTTCCAGACTTCGGCCTTCGACTGTTCTCTGTTGTGAACTTCCAATTTCCCCTGGAGCTGCACTTCACCAAAGTCTTCACTAACTCCACCAGTAAAAATAGAGCATTTAAGACTTAATATCCCATTGAATGGATGACCCCACCCCCAGCTGGAGGCTTCAACCAAAATCGATAGTTGTGACTTAATCAAACATTGAGATGGACGACTCTCCACCAATTCAAAAATTCAGCACTCTGGGGCTCTGGAACATTCAGTTCCTGTGTCTCTCAATTCCCCTAGAGTGAAAATCCTCTGAAGTACTTACCCCACTCCTCCTCCTCCTTGATCCAATGGTCGAGAAAGGCCTCGAAGGGATTCTATATCGACATACTATGTGCCTTCGTGACTTTGGGATTTGACACTTTTCACCGATAGGAACTTGTAAACCCTTGAAGTCACATACTCTTGGAGGCACCACGACATGTTGACGTCAATTAGGGTGAAGTGGACCCATGGAACATGTGCCACATGTTATTAAAAAATAGAAATATCAGGGTCCAAAATGTGCTAAATACGGGTGACAAATGTCCCCACACAACCCCCTACCACGTGGCACAATCTATGCCATCAATCAAATTCGGGACTCCAGAGCTCCGGGTTTCGGAAGTTTCCCGACTCCAACACATGCTACCTCCCGGATAGCCAAACGTCGAACTAAAATCGACGGTTCATACTTCTCCCACATCCAACGATTGTGATTAACTACGGGCTTTAGGCTTCAGGGCTTCTCACTCCAGACGATCCCCACACTCTCGAATTAATGAACGCCGAAGTGGTGAGGATCGGAAGCTCTGAAACTTCATTATCCTTCCACCCTTGCTAGATTTGACGGTCGACATACTTCCAAAGTCCTTCCCTCGATCTAATGGTCGATGAGACTTATGGACTTCGGTGCTCCAAGATTTCGGGTTATAGCAGTTCATCAGAGTTTAAAACTCCCAGAGTGAAAACTCCTGAAGTGGTAAATGTCGACTGACCATGATCAATGGAGGAGATCCCTCCATGCCTCCCATAAGATCAGATGACTGACGAGTCTTTGTGACTCTGACCTTCAACAGTTCAGGCCTTACATGCCTACTAAGATCGTCGAAGCAATGAAGTTCAAAAATTATTCCTTTCCTGCTTGGCTTCGATGGATGGTTGACGATTGATCAACCAGATCTGGTAGCTGGGACTTAATTTCTACCCCAACCTCCTATTCACCTCCATCAGATGGCCCCTATTCACCTTCCCTCTGATTTAACGGTCTAGGTCTCTCTTCATCCCATGGTGGCGATCGCTCTCGAATTTGAAAGGGATGGTCACGATCCTTTAATCCATTACTAAGGATATCTAACATTCTAGCTTCTATGCGGACTCTGCAACACCATTTCTCTCGAGCTTCATGACTTTAAGGTCATAAATCGATCTCAACCATGAGACTCTAACCAACATATCCAGCCCATTCTAGCTCAGTGTTTCAACCTCTGGCTCTGATACCAATTTGTAATGTACCCAGCCACCCAGAGGTCAAGCTACACTAACTTCGAGTCCTCTTCTAATCAATTTGAATCACCACTAAGTTAATTAAGAGACATGAAAACCACATGCATAAATAAATATTCATGCCACAACATAAACTAAGCCATGCACAACAATAACCAACAAGCATACATATTCTAAATATTGAATTCAATGATAAATAAATACACAATGGAATAAATCATACATAGGTAAATAACGATAACATAGAGCACTTATATTTTCTAAAAACAAGACACCAACTGGATGCAAACCAAGGATGTTCCACCCAACCATAGACATTGATGTTCCAAGTCTTAGCAACAATGTCACTCCCGAGTCAGAGTTATGAATTCACAAGGATGTTTCCAAAGTTTCACTTGGCTTCCCAAACCAGTCATCACTCAAGATCTCACAGGATTCCCTGCACCGACAACAATACGAGTACCTAACTCTCTTCTACCCAACCTGCACAACCCAAGAGAATGGACCACCCCTTCTCTTCCACACAGTCCCTTAGGTTGTTCATCTCCTTCCAAGGCTCCAGTGTAGCTGGTCCAAAATATCCATGTTGGGACTCTCAGGACTCGCAGTTGTGATAAATACTGGGCATAGACCAAATCATCTTAGACATGCAAGTCTTGATTCATCACTGGATTACACCAACAATCTCTACAACCAACAATACCATGGTTTCTCTTCAACAGTTTGTTTTCCTTTACCAAGCCAAAAATCGAATGAGGAAAGATGAGTGGGTGGTGGAATGAACCAAACTGAGAGTGAGCGAAATTGATGAACAAAATGGTAAGGTGATGTATTGAACAATAAACAAGTGAGTGAATGGGAGAAGAAAAACAACCAGTAGAAGGAATAGAAAGAAAACATGAGTCAGAAACCCCAAACAGACCAAGGACAATTTTATGTAATTCTTGGAATTAAGGAACCACTTATCCTTCCCCCCAAGAAGCTCATGTAATTGTTATTCTCCATTAAGACAATAATGGGTAAATAAAACATATGAAATAAACACTTATCCCCTTAATCCCCCTCTCTTGTGGAATCATAGCCCCCTATAACTCTTTTCCTTGTCCGTCTAGCAGCCAATGATGTATTTATTATTCATAATGATCAAAACATTACATTCCTAGGCACACTGGTCTCTTGATAATTTTTTAGGCACTCTGGACTTTCATAACTTAACAAAATACATTATTTAATATGAGGCTCAAAACCCAGGGTATTACTCTTTTATGGTAAACCAAATTTTACAAGAAGTGAGTATAACCATTGTTGTTATGGTATATTTATTATTATTGTTAAATGTTATGCTTATTGCAAGCACAAGCATGTTTGAGATCAACAAGTTAGCTCAGTTGGTTAGAATGCTTGATATGAAAGATCTAGGTGAAGAAAAACAAATCTTGGGCATGGAAATACACAAAGACAAGAAGGATGGTAAGCTCAATTATCATAATGGAAGTATGTGGTGAAGATATTCAGGAAATTCGGTATGAATAATGTGAAACCGGTAAAATCCCTTTAGCTTTACATTGTAATTTTTTCTGTAGGTTTATGTCCTAATTAATGAAAAAGAAAAGGGTTATATGTCTTGAGTATCGTATGTCAGTAGGAAGTTAATAATTGCAATGGAAAATGGTCAATATTTCAGATGCAGTTGGCGTTGTTAGTAGACACATGGAAAAACCAGATAAAAAACATGGAAGTGGGTGCTTTGGTATCTTAGAAGCACAAAAACACATCTATCACCTACAATTGTTGCAGTGATTTAGTCGGTCGTTATGATTCAAGAGATTTGGACAAGAGGAGACCTACCTCAGGTTATTCCTTCCAAGAATGTAAAGATCTATTGGGTAAGTTTGGACAGGTATAGGATGTGGTGTTCTGTGGTGGTCAAAGTGTTGTGCATTTGACTAATAGTCCAATGTATCAAAATGGACAAGTGCATCGATTTATAAGATAGATTACCGAGGGGGGAAGAATGGTCCATACTAGAGCAAATTGTGTAGACATGTTCATGTAACAATACTGTTAGAGAAGTTGCATAGTTGTGATGGTGTTTGGCTTCTCTTGGCTTGCAAGAAAGGTGATGAATAAACTTGGGCATGATATATCAGGTAAATTGTTGTAAAGGTGGAGATTGTTGAAAACATGCCAACTAATTTCCCATGTGGATGCATGCACACATCATTAGCTAAAAATAGAATGTATATTCATGCACACTACAATGAATAGTTTGCGTAACTCATGGATCATATTGTAATCAATTTGTCTAGTTGTTTGATATATGTTATATATACGAGAATACCCATATAAGTGAGGCGATAAATGAACAATGTGTGGGAAGAGAGGAGAGTATGTTGATTATTTGGATTGGTATTCATTGATGTCAACCCTTGAAGAAAGTTCGGTAGTGAGTAGCATAAAGTTTTGGGTAATGGACCCAGGTTTGTTTGATGTATAAAGGTATGATTTTTAATATATTTGAAGTTAAGACTATTCTGGATGGATAGTACATGTCATGCCATTTTTGGTGGTATGTGGAATGTCACATAACTCCTCACGGTTAAAGAGTTATGGCCATGTGAAGTTGGAGAACTCTCATGAGTAATCTAGAAGCCCCTAAATGTCAAAGTAGTCAAAGTGGTTGCAAAGAAGAAATTATTTAAATAATAAAGTGAAGTGATGAGTTTACTATAAGTCAAAGTGGATACAAAATAAATTATTTAAATAAGAAATTTAATAGAGAAATTACTAAGTGGACAAGTGGTTAGAAGTGGGTTAGTCCTAAAATAAGGAAAGTGATTTAAGAAATTTTAGAAGGTAAATAATAAAGTGAAGTGATGAGTGTACTGTAAGTCAAAGTGGATACAAAAGAAATTATTTAAATAATAAAGTTAATGGAGAAATTACGAAGTGGACAAGTGGTTAGAAGTGGGTTAACCCTAAAATAAGGAAAGTGGGTTAAGATGATTAAAAGGTAACCCCTTGAGGAAACTACATGAAAGTATAAATAAGAGGCAAGAATCTCTCATTTTAATCACACTTGAGCATATTGAATATCTACAAGTGACTGAGGTAACCAAAGGATATCTAAGCTGAATTTTAGGGGGAAGATGGAGTTACACTCCGTGGAAAATAGGGTTTGTGGCTAGTCCTGAAACTAGTCTAAAACAAGTGTTTAGGGTAAAAACGTCATAACTTCTTTATAACAGATTCAAATTAAGTAAGAGAAATTGTATTGGTTAGAGTATAGTCTGTAGTATTATGTGTACAATTTTCATATCCATACAACAAATATTCCTTGTGGGGCACGCTCTACAAGTTCACTCTCTAGAATAAGCCAAAATTCAATAAGGTATGACATTTTTTCTATAACTCATTTTCTGAGAGGATCCAAGTAGTGAAACTTGAAGGAATTGCATAAAAGATAATGTACTATTTTCATATTTTTATTCATTACATGTACATAGTTATGATTATTGCAAGTTAGGGTTGTTGACTAATCCAAAATTAGTCATGTGAGACTAATGTAAAGTTTGATGAAAATGCTAGTCTCTTGTTGTTAAAGTTAAAGAAGGTTTGCAGGTATGTGATCATATACACTAGGTCTATTACAAAGTTACAAATCAGATTTGGATGATGAAATTGATGAGAGATTTTGGTTGAGGTACATGTTGGGTACATGGTTGAGACAAGTAGTTGATGAGGTGGCACATACATGAGATGTATAGTTGATGATGTTGGTACATCTTGATGAGTCATAGTTTATGTGTATTTGATGCATGATTGGTACATATTTGGTGCATGGTTGATGCACTTGTTGATGGTGCAAGTTGATGTACAGGTTGGTGCATAGTTGATGCACTTGTTTATGGTACAGGTTGATTACAAGTTGTTTGAGCATGTTATTGTGACATGTTATTTGTATAGGTTTGATGCATGGTTGATGCATTTTTTTATGGTACAGGTTGATGTATGGTACATGTTGGCACAGGTTATTGGTACATGTTGTTGCAGGTGGATTGGTACAGGTTTACAATAGTATATCTCATAGTGATAGTGTGACAGTGGTTCCATCATTCTACTTCTACATCAGGGCAATTAGACGGGGCAATGACTGGTGGTTGTAGCCACCTTTCGGTTGTAGCCGGAGAACATAGGGGGTTGTAGCCTCCTTCCGGTTGTAGCCAGAGAATTGGGGAGTTGGAGCTTCCCTCAGGTTGTAGCTTGATAAACTAGGGCGTTGTAGCCTCCTTATGGTTGTAGCCAGAGAATTGGGGAGTTGGAGCTTCCTTTAGGTTGTAGCCTGAGAAACTAGGGGGTTGGAGCCTCCTTCTAGTTGCAGTTGGAAAACAAAGGAAGTTGGTGCTTTCAATGAATGTAATTCTTAAATACATATAAGAAAAAAAAATCTGTGGTTTTCTCTCGCTTCGGGTTTCCATGTAAAAACATTGGTGTACTGTGTATGTGTATGATTTCTCATTTGTTCATTGTTTATTTACTCTGCAACTATTGGATGATAATGTTACATTGATATAACACTTGCATTTTATGGTTAAAAATGATTAGATTGCTCTATTATTGATTCACCCCCCCTCTCAGTAATCCAATGGAGGATGGTTGTATCCCTGTGATTGGCTACTGTAATTCTCCTTTTAATAATAAGCATACCAAATATCATTGCCCCATGATTTTCTTGTATTGAGTTTCCATGTAAATCACTTTGTCAATTGTGTGATTGTTGTTGTGTTTGGTTTGTTCTTGGTTCTATTTTCTTTGCCATTAAAATCTTGTTACGTTTATTCTTCTGCTGCCTAACATTCTAGGCCCTCCTGAAAAGTCTCCACTCAATGCACAAGACACACATGAGCTTCACACAAAACAGACTCACACACTTTCATATTGTGGGCCCCTGTGAGAGAAACCCCAGCTACCCGCTTTGATACCAATTTAGGAATAAGATTGCACACACACACAAATATTCTATATTAAATTGCAGTGTCTTACATATACATATACTAATAGCTCTATTATATAGTGTTTTTCAAATCTAACTAATTCTTAAATTAAGAGAAGAGGTTGAAAAAATATCTCAACTATCTCTAACAACTCACAACAATAATGGAGGCATTATCTTGGAAATGGTTTTGAATTAGATTTGAGTTGTATTCTCTTCTTGTAGAACATGGAATGAACCAGCAATCAGATAAATCCCTAGCTTATTTTTGCATGGAAAGGAAAGAAACCTCGAATTATTTTCTCCTGTGCCAAAAACGTACATGCTCTGGATATCTCGTGGTCTCTTCGAGGGCACCTTTCACCCGTTGTATCGCTTTTTGGCTCAGATCTAGCGCAGATTGTGATTTCCTTGTGGCTTTCTGATTAAGTCTGAGCCTTGAGGGAGCATTCTAAAGTGTGCATCGATCCGGTGGTTCCTTATCTGAATGTGAGCTCTATACCAATTGATCCTTTGTGCAGATTTGGTTCATTGGCAGAGGTTTGGTTTGGCCCTCGTTGAAGTCTATTGCCTCTTGTCACAGCTTTATAACTGTCCTACGCAGAATCCTGGAGTGTGCCTGATCCATCTTCATAACTGTGACGATTGGTGAGAGACAACGCGGAGGAATCCAAATTGGTCGCCATTAGAGGATCCAATGGCAAAGAGGTCGGTTTAGTATTATCTTATGGTGACTTCATTTGCGATTGTGATTTATATGGAAGCTGGTGTAAAACCATTATTGAAAGAATATTTTATTCATTATTTTTAAACCATTATAACCTTTGAAGAGATAAAAGAGCTGTAATAATTTTGGAAGGAATATTATTTTTGAAGGAGGTTTTCAGAGTATTTAATTGCTTTTTCATATTCTTCATTTTATTTTAAATTTTAGGTAGGAGAGTAGTTACTTAGTATGAGATTTAGACCCATCTGACTATTGATTCAAATCCAATAAATACCTTTATGATACCTAATAGCTCAATCCTCTTTAAAGTACTCAATTCATTATAAAAAAAAATACAGCCATTTCTGCTTATAATGTGTTTAGTCACCACCAAAAATTCATGAAGCTTAAAAGCATCCACTAAGCCTCTTTATGCATGAATAGATTTAATGTCCTCATTATGATTGTACAATTTCAAATCTGTCATTTCAACAATTTTTCTAAATTTTTTTATCAGATTTAGACAAAATCTATCTGTCTCTATAAAAAGTAAAATGTTTATAAAAACAGAGGCCATTGAGACGATGAAGAACTAAAACACCAAACACCAGAGGTCATTCAGACGATGCAGAACTAAAACACCAAACACCAGAGGTCATTCAGACGATGCAGAACTAAAACACCACCCCAGAACCAGAGGCCATTCAGACGATGCAGAACTAAAACACCACACCCATTGGATTAGATTACAGGTGCTTTCGGATTCCACCTGCACTGATGTAAGTAATCATTAGCCGAGCAATATCCTTCCCCTCCCAGCCCCTCAAATTGATCTATGACCATTCTCTTCTTGTCATTGGCCATTAATCTAAATCGCAGCATTCTCTTCTTGGGATCCACAAGTCCTCTCAGCGTTACCTTCTTCTGCATCACGTCTACCACATAGTCCAGCAAATCTGCCCATCATCAAGTCACAAACAGATTCAGAAAATGATAAAACAAAATGAGTATATTACTTGCAAACATAATCACGAAGGACTATATAAACAACATTGCTAACAATCAATTCAAGTTAGTTAATTAATGTGCAGAATGTGATGACCAAACATACTGTCCATCTTGGAGAGCACTTTGCAGACCCTGTCACGGCACTCTAAGCAGCGCATATTAGCGTTGAGAACAATCACCTGAACCTGTAGTGTAATTTGATGTTTGTGACAACATCAGTAATCTCAGACTTTAGCGTAACCTATACAATTGAGTTAATATGTCGTATCAAAGGGGATTGGCAATGTGCAGTAAAGATGCTAATCGAAAAATTGAGCTTCTTACTCTGGGCATTGTTAAGGCTTCGGCCGAGCGCAGCAGTTGAGCCGTTGGAACCATTTGTGAACGTTGATGACTGAAGAAGAACATTATACAGCTGCAAAGACCAGGCCCTGAGCTGCCACTGATTTTTTATTTATATTGATCTGATGACGAGGATGAAGATGACTATAGATACGATCTGTGTTGTTAGGATTGAAGAGTGGAGAGGATCATGAGTTTTATTGTTGTGAAAATTCCCTCCCTGACACAGGAAAGGATACCATTGCATTGAAGGGATAGGTATATTTTCTGGGACAGTTGGCAGCTTTGCCATCGCTCTGCTCCGGGGACTGGGTAGGTGTGATCTGACTAATTATTGAACAAGTCGTTAGGTTATGGCCATTTGGATGCGCCACCTGCTTGCTCCAATGAATTAATTAGTTAATGGATGTGGATAAGTGGTCAATGGAGCTGTTGCGTTAAGTTGGATGCTCGCTGTTCTCAGGGAACTTCACTGTAATTGGGGATGCATCACGGCCGTTGGGTGGGGTTAGCTATTGGTTGCCCTGATCATTTTCACGCGGTACAAAGTCCATAACCAAATCATTCTTTGGTTGTTGCGACTGTGAAATCCTCCCAACAATACGCCATTTCAGTCTTACAACTCATGTCCTTCCTTTGAAGACCATGCTTGGTAAAAGGATAAAAACCATTGCAATTTCAAAGATAAAATTCTATATGTCAAAAACATTATCTGGTATATGTGCAAATATATTATTATAGGTTAACACTAAGAATTGGGCACTGGTTGGGCTGGTATTTATTCTACTTATTCCGTAAGATGGAAGGTTTGTCCCTTCTACATGGCGGTGTCTAATTGTTCTATGTTTTTTCTCTCCTCGTCGAAATCCAACAACATAAATCGGTACGAAATTACAACTTTCTGTTGTGTAAATTGCATTTTTGAATGTAGAAATGGATTCAGCCTAATTTCAACAACATAAATCGGTACGAAATCACAACTTTCTGTTGTTTAAATTGCATTTTTGAATGTAGAAATGGATTCGGTGTGCTCAAAACCACTAGGAGCACTAGGAGATAATTAATAGGCATATCTATTACACTGATATTTTATATAAATAGAGGTTATTATTGGTTAAGTTTAAATGAATATGTATTTAGTTTTATGTATACGATTAAAGTAAATGCCAAGTGGAGTTCACCAAGGTGTCGTGCAACGAACGTTAGTAATTAGTTGAAGGTTGACGAGTTCACGATCGGTTGTGTGGACATGACTTGGGCGCCCAAGCAAAACGAGGAGTTGGATGGAAGAAGGGAGGGTGCACTTAGGTGAGTCAAATGACTCACCTAAGGGACACGTGCACCTTAAACAAAGGTCGGCCTAAGAGTTATGTGGACAAGTTGCAAAATGTTGGGTCACTCCAAGGCAAGGGACATTTCAGTT
>JZKD02S1769726.1:522493-537933 GCA_000966675.3 Picea glauca | reverse complement strand
AAATATATTTTTATAAAATTTAAGGTGTTAGTTTAATTGTTATTAATATTTATATTTAGTTAATTTTGTGTTTTTTATTATTTTTTAAACATAAAACATCTTAATTTATTAAGAAAATTAAGAATATTATTCATAAGAAATTTCTTAAATTTCTTAAAAAAAAATGATTAGAATATATATATATATATATATATATATATATATATATATATATATATAAACTTTTAACTTCTTTCTTAATGGTACTTTTAACTTTGACATCATGTTTTTGTCAAACTAATTTTCCTTTAAAAGTATATTTGTATGAATGGAAAAGAAAATTATAACAAGATATTTATATGTAATTTGCTTTTTCTCACTAGGTAAACAACATAATGGGAAAGATTTATGGTTTTAAGAGTGTGATTTCATGGAGTAAAGATGTGTCCTCTTGGAGGGGTACAACAAAAGAGACAATTTATAGGGTGAATTGTGTCCTTGGGAAGGTATTCTTGGTGTGTTTTAGGTTGAAATGGTACACAACTTTTGTTGGGGCATTTTGGATATATATATATATATATATATGTGTGTGTGTGTGTGTGTGTGTTAAGTTTGTGTAAAAATGAAAAAATAATTTTTAATTTGGAATGGGTTGGGAGATTTTCAAGTCGAAAATCATTACAACAATCAACAAATAAATAAGAGAGGTTAGTTTAATACTTTTCATTTGTAATTCATTGGAAACCAACATAGTCAAAACAACTAGTCTTGAAATTACCTTTAATGAAGTCTTTAAAGTCCTTGACAAAAATCTTGAGCATGCTTGTAGAACTGTTTGATGAAATGTCTAAGAGAATTATAGTGAAGTTCGTTGTAATAAGGGTTACATTGTAACATACCCAACACCTCTCTTAGCCATTGAGCATGCCAAAGTAAAATTCTCATTGACAAATGATTTCCCAATGATGATACTAATTAAGCCTCTAACAACAATATGATTCAAAATTAATACACAATCATAAAACAACAACAAAATTAGAAGAATTTTACATTACATATAGATGAAATTTATAATGGAAATTACACCCCAAATCAATAATCATGTTTATTTCCAACATTCTATTTAAAATTAAACCACTCCTTTACAATACAACATGAAAATGAAGTTTCAACTATATTTTCAATTGGTGTTTTGTGGGTACTAATTTAGATCGAAAATTTAGTCTACTTTCAACCTATCTCTCATCCATAACAATTTCAACCCATTTTTCAACTTAGATTTCAACTTAAATAGTATTTGTTGAAATACAAGTCATTAATTATGTTGATATTGTTGTAGATATGTTAATTGATGTATAGGTCAATATTATGGTTGAATAATGGGTGAAAATAATTTTTATTGTAATTGTTACCCCCTCAGTCTAGGGGGTAACTAAGGAGATCATGTCTCAAGGCCCACAGGTATCATACATGGAGTGGCGAGAACCATATTTAATAGCATATCCTTGCAGGGGCCCTCCTATTCATTGATGCATCACCATACATCAACAACAGTAAAGAAACATCCATCACACCAGCCTAGCCCAAGAGGAAAACAACTCTTTCTTCATGAGGTAATAAGTCTGGTATCATGGCAAGTGTCACTCTAATAATTGAAGCATTTGAATATGTTGCAAAAAATTCTTTCTTGATTACAAAACATTTGCTTGGAAATTATACTCCTTGCCTTATTTAACCTTGGTGGGTGTCATTTGTACTAGTAAGTTGGTCACCCTCGAAAATAGGGAGCTATTGGGGGGTTCCTTGAAGATTCATCATACCACTCTCGATCATACTTATCACTTTCCATACTTATTCCATTATGTCTCCGAATATTTTTGGATTTTTGGGTGCATTGACAGAAGAAGGGATTGTACCTCATTTCATTGGAAGAAGGGGATGAAGACCCAGAGGGAAATGTAGCTAATAAAAAGATAAAATCCAATCATAAACCTTATAGATGCTCACCTAGGGATCCCGATAGTAATGAAATGTTTCTCGCAATAAAAATAAGGACCTGTAAAATGAATAAATATTTAAATGATCATGCCAACTAGGATAGAGAGTATGTTGGCTATGCATTTCCTTTTTAGTGCCCCTTATTGTCTTTAACCTAGGAAAGCATGATAAAGTGTAACCAAGGTAGAGCATGTGTGGGCTTTGTTTTTATTTCTTAGTTTAGTTCCCCTCCACATGTCTTCAACTTGGAAACACTTTAATAGATTAATGGTAAGTGGGGTTGGAAAAAGGTTGCATTGAAAACGAAGGTGCAACACACCCTCTACAAAGGCACTCATAAAATAGACAATACAAACCCTTGTATGTCATGAACCCCATGCCCATAAGTCTTACCCCACTCCATCTCATACTTATACATGTCTTAGATGGGTTTTACTTGGGAAATACATTTTAATTGGGGATTTACTAGCCCAATAAGATTCCTTGACACCCCTCCCAGGCCTAAATTTGACAAATTGTATAAGGTCTTTGAGCATTTGTTTAATTTGAAAAGGGGGGTTTGATGCACATGTTTGGGTGGTTTTATTATTATATGTGGCTTACTTAGCATGATTCTTGTGACTTATGGACCCTTGGATGGCTTACCTATTTGTCTTTGCAATACTTTTCCCGATGGACAATCATTCATTAGGAGATGACTATTTTGGGCCTTCATGAGGGCTTTGGAGCCTAGGGATGGATGTAGGGACCCGACATATGGGAAAATCTTGTGATCATCACTTGCACAATGAATAATGAGGTTTTTTCCTTTGGAGAAACTTTGACATGGCTAGGAGACCATCTCCCATGCCTCTCTACTTGGACACTAGCCTTTGGAGGCTTGGATGTCACCCTTATAGCCCATGACGTCTGTTGAAACAAATTTTAAAATTTTTATCTTCAAGACTAAAACCTTCCTTTTTCGGGTTTCGTATTTTCATAAAGCATAACCCTCACTATCATTTCCAAAAGCCCGGTACCGAAGTCCCAACAAGCTTTATTTTTTAAATAAAAAGGCAAAAAACCGAAACTGTTTTTAAAATATCCCGACGTGCTTTCTGTAAAGTTATTCTTAAAATCATGGTAATTTAAACCCTAAAGGAGTTGATTAATAATTTTTAAAACCTTTCAGGATTCGGGTCTACTCAAACCATGTGTTTTCCTTACATATTGAATCATGAAATCCTGATCCCCGATTTCCCGAAAGAATGAAAGTTAGTTTAATCTTGATTAATTAATTTATTAATACAAAATTTAAGGATTAACTTAATCTTATCGTGATTTCGCAATTTCGGGAATCTGTGTTTATTGATGACATGCCTCATGCATCCATGATCCCCAAAACCCCGAAAGAATGGAAGTTAATTTGAAATCCTGATTAATTAATTCACTAATACGAAAGTTAAGGATTAACTTAATCTTATCGTGATTTTGCACTTTTGAGAATCGGGTTTCAGCGATAACATACCTCTTGTCAACATGATCCCGAAATCCCAAAACGTGAAGTCTCGACTCATAATCTATGTTTAGATTGAATTAACTTTGTTTTAGAAGCATGATTAACGGTAATTAAACTTCTTAGGTCTTTTCTTATTTTCGGTATCGTTGAATGAAATCTTTCGAATTTTGAATCTGGGATTGCCGAAATATGGCCACTATTAATAAACAGATAACTGATAAATGTTGCGATACTAATGCGTATCTCAGAAATATTTTTTTCATTAAATGTAATTGATTACAGGTAAGATGCGTCAGTATTTTCATCATAAAACAAGTTTAAGGTGAATTAAAAGTCTGTGTTCCAAAAAACATATGCTTGTTTTGTCTTTCAAAGGTAATTCACATTCGGTCAAGCTCATATGCTTCTTTTCTGTGACAGGTTTTCCATCTAACATAGAGCTATGGTGCCAAAGAAAGCACTGAAGAAGAGTGAATATACAGAGGAGATGCATAACCCAAAAGGAGATATCATATCTGACACTACGCCACATGCCATCAACTCAATTAAATCCTGGAGAGAAATCTATGAACTCCTGGATTACGAAATCAAAAATTCTCTTGCTGATTCTGAGAATCACCTTCGGGATATAGCAGAATCGGAGCTTCATAAGATCGCAGCACACCCTCGGCTCATGGCATACAACGACATGATCAATTGGGCCTTGCAGAAGGTCGATATCCTGACAAGAAGAATTTTAAATGATCAAGCGGTCGTTGTCTGCTCATTCAGGCCAGAGCATATACAAGTAATGTACAAACTCCCACCAAATCATAAGAACATTTATAATGCTGAGTTTATAGCTGAATTTCAAAGGAAGGAGTATACTAAAGCAGACCGAACTTATCCCGATTTAATCAAAGAATGGTGGAGATGTCCATCAAAATTTAGGGCTGACACTCACAGAAATTATGCCACAACATATTTGAACGAGTACATGGTCTATGTAGCCATTATGTTGTGTAGACTCTTCAGGAAAAAGAATCCCTGCCATTTCCCTGCAGAATGGGTGCCCTTTTTAGAAGAAGCATCAGAAGGATATACTTTTAACTGGAGAAAGATTTTGTCTGATAACCTAGCTCAAGAGGTTTCAAATTACAGAGTTGCAAGATCTAAAGGTCAACCAGTAGCCTTTTACATGTTGGCGTACATCATGGATGCAATCTACTTTGTGACTCCATTTCCCCTAATGAATTGGAGTTGGAACATAACCTTCCCCGAACCCATTCACGAGTATCACTCTGTGCTATGGGAAGAAAATGCTAAGAATGCGTTTTACAAAATTTGTCATTTCATAGTAATTCCAATGCATAAAATGTTTTATGGCCGTGAACCCCCTCACATTTTTGAGACAGTCTCAGAAAACCTCAAAGCAATAGCGGACTGGTTCATCGATGAAAACTTCTCTTACATTAGGGTTTATGGGTGCTCAATCCCCCCTCATGCACTTCCAATATTTCTCCCAGACAGACTGGTATTGAGGGAGGTAGCACACCAAATAGTGAAAGGCGGCATCGGAATAGAGCTAAAGGCGGCTCAAAAGAAATGGTGGCCTATCATCCCTTTGTATATCGGGAAATTTTCATGACTAAACTTGGGCCATTACAAGGTGGAAGCAAAAGCACTCGAAGAAATAAAACTGGTAGATATTGAGCACATAAAGCATGACCCTTATCAACTTGTGAACATACATTTGATGCATTGCAGTATGAAAGCTTATGAACATGAAAAGTTTGTTTATGATGATATATTCAAAGAGGTTAAAGCCTATGAGGAGGTATTAAATAGGGTATGGGCCTTATCACTCGACTTACAGACTGGTTTCATGTCCTTCCAACGTCACAGGTGAAGTTGTTTGCCAAAGATTTTGTAGGGTGAATCCACGACCCCCCTTCAAGAGCAGGAAGGTCCTCCCCTAGGTTTTGAAACAGATGCACAGGATAAAGCAAATACAAAGTGAAATATGAAGGAGATTGAAATGCCTTCACAAGAAACAAAAGTTCCCCAGACAGAGAAATTAGAGTCAGGGAAAGGAAAGGAGTTGGAAACATCCCCGGAAATCCCTGAGGATTTTCTCAAAAAAATAGGAGGAACAACATCAATGGAGCTTTGAAGTCCTATTACTTCTTTGACCCCATTACAGTCTACCTATAGAAACCCCCAAGAGGGAGCTCTTTATGTTAGTGATCTCGAACCTATTTCTAGGGATGAGATTCCTTCCTCTGATCACTTTTTCAATAAAAAGAGGAAGGCTATCCTGAAACAGGAAATGCATCCAAGAGGAAACATGATGATAAAAAATAACAAGATCATTATAGATGGACAAAAACTTGAAGAGGGGGAATCCGCTACAGAAATAGAAGGCACAATGGGAGCCTTAGCATCAACAAATTTATACTCTGTGGGTAAGTTGAGAACTATGTTGCAGCAGAAAGATTAGATGATAGCTCAACTACAAAGTCAATTAAAAGAGACTGAAAGAAGTATCAGTCGGGAGATAAACAAGGGTCTAGAACGAGCTAGATTCAATGACATTCAAGAAATGCAAAAACTGAAAGCAAGCTTAGATGAAGTAAACCTGAAGATACAGGTTAGTCAAGCACAGGTCCTATAGCAAGAAGAAATGAATAGGCAATTACAAAATAAGATTAATTCCATTCAAAATCAAGTGGTAGAGCTTGAAATCTTCCAAGATCAGGTGTTGGAAATACATACAAAGATAGAAAAAGAACAACAGGGAGTGTTATTTAAGCTGGAATTTATTTAGAATTACTTTCAGGAAGCAAGTAAATCCTTGGGAAGTATTCTCTTGAAACAGAGAGAAGTGAAAGTAGCCAGAACAATTTTTCAAAAGGCAGTGGCTCTTTCAACAAAAGAGGAAGTCAGAGAGACTCAAAAGCTATTTGTTTCAGAGAATATTAAAGGTGATATAATACTTAAGGTGTGGGAGGCAAACCTCGCAGAAAACAAGAGAATAACCAGAGAATTTAATGACAATTGTCAAGGAATTTTTGACCTTTTAGAGAAAGCTTCATTGAACATTGGAAGAAACAACTGTCCAGGGTTGGTAAGAGAAATTAACATTGGTAAGAATCAGTTAAAATTCAAGGAGGATCTGGAAGAAATTCAGGTAGAGATCCCAAAAATAAAGGTAATCAATGTCACTCAAATTGACAAATGGATAGTGATGCCGAACATAAAGTTACAAACTATTAAGTTCACGAGAAAGATAATCAAAAATCGTCTGCCTGAATTGCAGAGAAAGTTTTTCCTATTTGAGGCGAAAGATATTCCAGAAGCTCCCAGAGTTTTGGTGCAGTTTCTGGGAAAATGTATTCGTTGTCTTAAAACAAAAGAAAGAAGTTCATCAACGAAGACATAAAGTATTATTTTGAAAATTTCATCATCAAAATCAATCAAAGAAGATATAAACGGTTCAGTATTTCACTTTCATGTAACCGTTAGTCTTCGAAAGTTAGTTAATCACCAACAGAAAAGGAAAGTTGGGTGATCATGTATAAATATAATTACACAAGACTAAGAAAGGGCTTTTTGTTTTTTGGGAGCCGATTGTATCAGAAGTTTTCCGATTTACTGTGATATAGATAATGCATAAGATATTTTTAATTCTGTCACCTTGAAGCTATGTGTTCCTTTACTATGTTTTCAATATCTTTCAACATCTTTCTTTTCATGTCTTTTTAATGAATGATCAACTATAGTTTAACTCAAAATTCTATTGTAATTTGAATTTATTTGATTATCTAATCATTTATAGTTTTTCCTCTGTGATTGTTATCAGCAATTTCAAGACCTATAGGTCATTTGGATGGTTATATTTTATACTTCATTAGAAATCTTGTTTTTCTCCTCCTTCTGTTATGATATGAGATTATTTCATGATTAAAGCCTCATATTTTTCTGCAACGTTACTTTTGTTATCATTTTACTATTCTCAAATTGTTTCAAGTACAAGAAATGACCTCCACTGTTATTCTGTTATTATTTTGAGTTTCAAAACTCTTTTTCTATTTTCATCCCTCAAAACTGAAGCAACAAATCTTAAAACATTTTATAATTCAATAAAATTTTACTCCCCATGACTGTCCCAAGTAATAGACAACCTAACATAGAACCTGGCCTACAGGATCAAACTAGCATTTCTTTGAACTTATTTAATACTATCCTACAAACAACAACTACCCGAGTCTAATTAGAATGCTCATGGGCAATTATTGAGAGAGAAATCAACATCCAAGAACAATGGGAAGCTAGACAAAGACAGTTGAGAAACCAACTCTGATTTACCCTTTGCAATTGATTCTTACTCCTTAATTCTCTTTATCTTTTCGGATGCCTTGACGGTATACTTTAGAGCCTTAAAGTATAAACTCAGGATCAACAACGTCACTAGGGCTTGATGGAGATGAGGGAGGCTTCTAATGTGAAATTCAACACATGGTGAGAGGATGGATGTCCTTTGGATACCGAGCACCATACTACTCTAACCCAAAACTTCACTTAGGAATCCCAACATCACCCTAAAGGGGCATGGCGTCACCCTTTGAGGGATATTTTGATGTAATTTATTTAAATTGAATTTTAAAGGGCAATTGTTGATTTCAGCCATGTTCTATTTTTACATTGACATTTTAGGGAAAACGGTGATATAAATACACCTTTTCCATTTCATTTTTCATCATAACTCTCTCACAAGAGAAGATACAAGTCTAAAATTTTCGGCCTAGTGGCTCCTTGGCTGAATTTTACTAGTTTGCACCTCTTGGAGTACTTGTTTTGGATGCTTATTGATGATTTTTGGTGGAAATTTATGCAACTAGGCATTTTATGTTAGATTATTCTTGGTGAAGTAAGTAAAATATTGATGCAGGAGCATCGCAAGAAAGAAGAAGTGGAGGACAGATGGATATGCACCATTGCGCATTTTGAAGACATTTTGAAATCTAAAAGATGAAACATTAATGTAATAGCTGGGAGGATGTATCTTCCTTTAATGTTTTGGGAATTGTAATGCAGATCTTGAGTATTTTCTCTCATATGTTAGTTGGAGGAATTTAATGTAATAAATGTAAAGTAGTTGTAGACTTTAATTTCGATATGATATCTTAGAGTTGTAGGAGGGAAGACTCAATAAATCTCCCTCAGATGTATTGTATTATTATTCTCATATTGTAAGAGTAGAGCAAGAGAGCATAGGAGAGCAGAGAAGGGAAGAGGTTGTAGAAGTTGTTTGAGAAGGTAGTTGTTGCTATAGAAACCATGTGCAGAAGAACTTGAGTTAATATAATAATGCTTTGATCCAATTTCATGGTGTTGTTATGGTTACTGTTTGCATATATTGAATGGTATGTTTACAGTTTGCTCATATAGTCCATTATGCATTTGTTTCAATGCTTGATGTGTATGATTTCATGTTGAATGTATGAAGTCTATGAGGAGAGTTTGAGTTTCAATTGTTTCTCTTTCTGAGAATTCCTGCAAGGAGTGCAGTGAAGGTCTGCAAGGAGTGCGTTGATGAGATTCTGAGTTTTACCTCAGAAAAGCTCAGGAGAGATAGATTTTTTCTTATACCGATAGAAGTGCAGGCATAACACAGATCTGTGAAAGGTGTGCATAGGCCAGGTCAAAGAGTCTTAGACTTTTCCAACCCAGTGACTGGTTGAAAGATTTTTGTCGCAAGGAGTGTGCAGAGTTGGAGTATTCAAATAATCAGAGATTATTGTGAAGGTCGTAAGGAGTGTGTGCAAGAATCCCTTATAATTCTTGAGTTTACAGCAAGAATCAAGCTCAGGAGGGATAGAGACCTGGAAAGTTCAAAGAAAGGATGAGGGTCTAAGTCACTTTGCAGAAACCAAGCCTAGGAATAAAGATGCCAATTGCTTGGCCAGGAGTCTACTGAGAGACTGAATGGACGGTTGAATTTCTCGGAGGGAGAAACATCGATTTTTCATGGACTGTTGGATCCAGTAGATCAGTGGAGAGGATAAGGCTGAGTGTCTTTCAACACTCACAAGCTCAGGAGAGAAAACAACCGTTAAATCCCAAGGAGTGTGAGTCATCGATTAGGCACTCCGAAATATCAAAATTTTGGGAGTCGAGAGTTTGGAGGAAGTTGTTTTCAGGAATCACGAGTCGCAAAATCCCGATAGGAGAAGGAAGGATCTAGAGCGTTGGATCACAGAAATTCAGGACTTTCGATCTAACAAAGTGGTCATCGTGATTTTGGATTTTGGAAGAAGGGGAGAGGGCCACTTCACAAATCCCCGATACGCGAAATCCTGATGTGATTTGGATCGTCAGATAGTGGAATAACTAGGACCATTGATCTGTGGAGGGGAAATTTTGTCATTTCAGGATTTCAAGAATCAGAGGAGTTGGGGTGCCTTGCAATGGAAGTCCCGACATCGTGAAACCTGACGAGCATTTTTTGGGTTAAGGTTGTGGTCATGCTAGTGATCACGTGGAGTGGATGCTCGTGTCTAAGTGCATGTTCGTGCGGGAAAAGCTTAGAAAAGAACCTATGGTCATTAAGAGTTGAATGTTCCAGTAGGGACTGAGGAGCCATTTCATCTTGGGAACTTTGAAGATCCAAAGACCGGAAGGTCAAGCAGACCCTACTGAGGTGGGGGTTTGCGTTAGGTGGTATCAGAGCTAACAATTTTTGTTTTCTGTAAAGGGAAGACATAGGAAAGTTTTGATTTGACTTCTGCACAGATATATTGAAAAAATGTCGCCAAGGAGACATCAAGAGAGACATATTCCCGATCCAGCTGTGGAAATGGAAATGACAGGACTTTGTGCTCGATTGGATTCCATGGAGACAACAAAGACGCGAACACTTGATACTGAAGATATCAATGAGGCCAAAAGTGAGAACAAAGCCAGAGCCGAAGATGCTGCAGGGGAACATCTATTCAAATATGTTGCAAGGATAGGGGCTAGAGAAAAAATGGACATCCCGATGTATGAAGGAAACTTAGACGTTGACGAGAAACTAGATTGGTTTAGATCTCTAGATAAATACTTCAACTATGAGGATATCGAAGAAAATAAGAAATTAAAGAACGTTGTCACTAGAATGAAAGGGAACGCAACACTATGGTGGGATGAACTGCAGGCTGATAGGGGTTGCAAATGCAAACAAAGAATTAAAATATGGGATAGGATGGTCGCCAAGATGAAAGCCAAATTCATACCCAGGGATTACCAAATTAATATGTTCTAAAGAATGCAGAATTTGAGACAGAAAGGGATGAAAGTGAAGGAATACATTGAGAAATTTTACAGGTTAAACATTAGAGATGGTCATCACGAGAGTGATGATGAAAGTTTTTCCAGATACATGAGTGGCCCGAGATATGAGATTCAGGATGAGATGATCATGGTGACAATCATGAATGTAGAAGATGCTTATCAGATTGCTTCAAAGGAAGAAGTGACATTGGCCCGAAAACAAGGTCAAAGGGGTAGAGGTAGAAGTCAGAGCAGAGGCAAAGAAGTTGCCCAAGATAGAGTACAAAATCCCAAGGATGAATAAAAGAAACCTCATAACCACCCAGAAAGGGGAGGAAGCTCACAAGGAGGACAACACGCTGATAGGAACACTTTTCCTCGAGCAAGAGGAAGAGGAAGATGCAAAGGAGGTGAAATAAAGTGTTTGGTATGTGGAAATATCGGACACAAATATTTTGAATGTCTCGATAGAAAAAGGGATGGGGGAGGAGAAGCTCACATTTCATAAGTGAAAAGGATAAATGTTGAGGCAAAAGATGCAGAAGGTGGAAGATCCTTAATAATGAGGAAAATTCTCTTGAAGCCAAAGAAGGAAGTGGAGAATCCAATCCAGAGGAACATATTATTTAGGATTGCTTGCAAGACCAAGGATAGGGTATGCAAGGTGATTGTTGACAATGGAAGCATGGATAATTTAGTATCCACGAAGATGGTGGAAAATCTGGAATTGCATACAATTACACATCCAAGCCCATACAAGGTTTTGTGGTTGCAAAAAGGACATCATGTAACAATCACTAAGCAATGTTTAGTTAAATTTAAGATAGGGGATACATAAACGAGATCTTGTGTGATGTTATTCCCAAGGATGTTTGTCATATTTTGTTGGAGAGACCGTGGAAATATGAAAGAAACGTTATTCATGATGGAAGAAAGAACACATACACCTTAGAGAAGAATGGTAGGACACATATGTTACTGCCAATTGAGGACAAGAAGGTGAAAGAAGAAACAAGCAATACTATACTTCTCATGAGTGGGAAGGAACTTCTGGATGAAGTCAAGAAAGATGGAGAAATGTAGTTTGTTGTGGTGAGAAAACCTAGAGTCATCTTGACCATTACCTCAATAGATGATCTACCTGAGGAGACTCAGGAACTACTGGAGAATTTTTCTGATATAGTGGTGGACGATTTACCTTGTTCGTTTCTGCCCATCAGGACTATAACCCATCACATTGACCTTATACGAGGAGAGAATTTACCAAACAAAGAAATATACATATTGACGTCGCAGGAGAATGAAGAAGTTAAGAGACAAGTCCAAGATTTGATGGAGAAAGGGTTGATCAGAGAAATCTTGAGTCCATGCAATGTGCCAACAATGTTAAGTCCAAAGAAGGGTGGTGGATGGGGAATGTGTACAGACTCGAGGGCTATAAACAAAATCACCATCAGGTATATATTTCCTTTACCCAGGATGGATGACTTGATGGATTGCTTTAGTGGAGCAAATTTTTTTTCAAAAATTGATTTGAAAAGCGAATATCATTAGATTAGAATGAGGGAAGGTGATGAATGGAAGACAACATTCAAGACAAATGAAGGGTTGTATGAATGGATTGTCATGTTGTTTGGCTTGACGAATGCGCCAAGCAATTTTATGATATTGATGAATGAAGTCTTGAAATATTTCATTGGAAAGTTTGTAATTGTGTATCTTGATGATATACTGATTTTCAATAAGACTGAGGAAGAGAATTTGAGACATTTAACTTTAGTGATGAGGAGGTTTTAGTAAGAGAAATTGATGATAAATCTAAAGAAGTCATCTTTCATGAAGACAAAACTCATTTATTTGGGTTTTGTGATCTCTTCGAATGAGTTGAAGATGGATCCTGAAAAGGTAAGAGCAATCAAAGAATGGTCGTCGCCAAGGAATATCTTTGAAGTCAAAATCTTCCATGGGTTAGCTAGTTTATACAGGAAGTTCATCAGAAATTTTAGTGGAATTTGTGCATCAATGATGGACATAGTCAAGAAAAGACAAATCTTTTCATTGGATAGAGGAACCAGAGAAAATTTTTAATTTGTTAAAGGAGAAGATAACTGGACAACCAGTTCTAGTTCTACCAGATTTCAGTAAAACATTTCAAGTGAGATGTGACACAAGTGGATTTGTGAATTGATCAGTATTAAGTCAAGACAATAGACCAGTTGCATACTTTAGTGAGAAGTTGAACGATGCCAAGAGAAATTAGTCCATGTATGATAAAGAGTTTTATGCATTCATACAAGCATTGAAGAAATGGAGGCACTACCTGGTCCCAAAAGAGTTCATTTTGTATAGCGAAAACTAGGCCTTACAATTTATAACCAGACAGGAAAAACTGAACCAAAAACATGCAAAATGGGTTGAGTTCATGGCAAACTTTACTTTTGTTATAAAAAACATTTATGGAAATGCTAACAAGGTTGTTGATGCACTGAAGAGGAAATGTTTGATTCTGTAGGAGTTTCATGTGAAGACCTTAGGTTTTGATAGCCTTAAGGAAATGTATAGAGATGATTCATATTTCAAGGATTCTTATGAAGCATGTGAGAATCATGTTCGGAGAGATAAGATCCAATGGATCAAATATTTAATTCAGGATGAATTATTATTCAAAGGAAATCAGTTGTGTATCTCGAAGAGTTCTATGAGAGAAAACCTTTTGAAGGGAAAACATAGTGGAGGATTGACTGGAAATTTCGGCCATAATAAAACATTTGCGCAACTGGATATTTTGTATTATTGGCCAGGGATGAGGACAAATGTCAAGAAATTTGTCAACAAATGTATAATTTTCCTTCATGCAAAGGGGAAAAGACATAATACAAGGTTGTATCAACCATTGCCAATACCAGAGAGGCCATGGGATGTGGTAAGCATGGATTTTGTTTTAGGAATGCCAAGGACACAGAGAGGTTGTGATTCCATATTCGTGGTAGTTGACAGATTCTAAAAAATGGCACATTTCATTCCATGTCAGAAAACTAGTGATGCAAGACACATTGCAAGCCTGTTTTTCAAAGAAGTTGTTCAACTTCATGGTTTACCCAAGAGTATTGTTTCAGACAGAGATACCAAATTTGTTAGTCTTTTCTGGAGGACATTATGGAAAACGCTGGGGATGAATCTATCTTTTAGCTCATCATATGACCCTCATATGGATGGATAGACTGAGGTAGTAAACCGAAGTTTATGAGACTTATTGAGGAGTTTAGCAGCTGAACATCATAGTCAGTGGGATCAGATTCTTCCACAAGCGGAATTTGCATATAACGAATCACCTAACCAGAGCACAAGACAGAGTCCATTCCAGATAATGTATGGAATGCAACCCAGGGGAGTATCTGAGATGAGAGACTTGGAGAAGAATGAGTTCAGAAGTGTTGGAGTAGAAGATTTTGTAGCAGAGATGCAGGAGCTCCATAGTAAGATTAAAGAGTGGTTGCAGAGTTCCAACTAGGAATACAAGCATAGAGAAGATCAACACAGGAGAGAGATTCAATTCAAAGTAGGATATTTGGTCTTAGTACATTTAAGAAAAGAGAGGTTCCCAAGGGGAACATATAACAAGTTGAAGATGAAAAAGATAGGGCCATGTAAGATTTTACGGAAATTTGAGGCCAATTCTTATGATATAGAATTGCTAGATGATGTGGGCATATCACCCATATTCAACATAGCAGATATGTACCCTTATAGAGCAGATGAAGTGAGAGGCGAAGAGGATCATAAATAAGTTCAGTGGGTCAAGAAAATGCCTATAGCTGAAAAGCCGTAGATGGAAAACATCATTAATCAGAGAGTTGGTAAGAAGACATATTTTGAATACTTGGTAAAGTGGAAGGGACACCCAATTCCAGTTGGGAAAGTGAAGAAGATATCCAGAAACATGGACAGATGATGCAGGAGCTCATGGACAAAAGTCCATGAATTTTTGAGCCAGAGGAGTATGATGCAGGAGAATCTCAAGAAAGCGCAAGTGGAGGACAGTTGGATACGCACCAACGCACATTTTGAAGACATTTTGAAATCTAAAATATGAAACATAATGTAATAGTTGGGAGGACGTATTTGTTTTTAATGTTTTGGGAATTGTAATGCAGATCTTGAGTGTTTTCTCTCATCTATCGGTTGGAGGCATTTGATGTAATAAATTTAAAGTAGTTGTAGACTTTAATTTTGATATGATAGCTTAGAGTTTTAGGAGGGAAGACTCAAGAAATCTCCCTTGGATGTATTGTATTATTATTCTCATATTGTAAGAGTAGAGAAAGAGAGCATAGGAGAGAAGAGAATAACATAGGTTGTAGAATTTTTTTGAGCAGATAGTTGTTTCTATAGAAACCATGTGCAAAAGCACTTGAGTTAATATAAGAATGATTTGATCCAATTTCACGGTGTTGTTATGGTTACTGTTTGCATCTATTGAATGGTATGTTTACAGTTTTCTCATATACTCTATTCTGCATTTGTTTCAATTCTTTAGGTGTATGATTTCATGTTGAATGTGTTGGAAATACTAAAACAACTGAGAGGGGGGGTGAATCAGTTGTTTATAAGCTTAAACAATTTTATATCTTTTAAATAATTATTAAGATTTCTTCATGTGTCATCTACCAAC
>JZKD02S1769726.1:500269-510474 GCA_000966675.3 Picea glauca | reverse complement strand
CTACTTTGACATGGCAGGAATCTATCACACAAGACTCCCACCACTTACCACAAACCATTTTACCACTTACTATTTACCACTTTTCCAACATACCACCGCCGTATCGTGACATCACTTTCCACTATTTTCCCCTACAAGTCCTGTCTCATAACTCTGTCAATCCATCCCCCTTGTTTCACCCGTCACAAGTCCCCTCATCATTGTTGGTCTCCAATCAACACCCTCCATGTCACCCAGTCGTACTCATCACCCATTTTTCACCTGCCATCTCACTCTCCAAATGACCCGTTGGCCATTTATTACATGTTAACTTATCCGTTAAGCCTGTTGATCTGTCCCCACGCCCAATGGGTATCCATTCACTCAAAACTAGCCTTGCTCCTTCATTCTCCCATTGCTCATCTTATCCTTAGACCATAAATTTTTCCTTGTCTCCTCTCTGATTCAGTCAACAACCCAACCACAACCATTACCACTAACGTTTTGTATGAATTGCAGGTACTTTTCACAGTGATGGTGCCAAAATCAAAGAAAGCAGAAGTCGGAGGAAATCCTTTCCTCCCACCTCCTGGTTACCTCGACAGGATCCCATTGGCCAACAAAGATCATCTAATCTCAGATAAAAGGTACGAATTTGACTTCGCAGATTTGTAGTCATGGATCAAAGACACTTTCTTAGATCAGAGTGATGAAATTGGGCTCTGGGAGTCCAATATTCCTCTATATCTTTTCCCTCGAGTCCATAATTTCCCTGAATTTTCCCTCAAATGCTAGACCCATTAACTCCCCAACCAGAGAGCCATAGTCTCGTCATCGGGAGAAACTATGTTCTTCATCACACCAGAGGCCATTGATCAAATGATGCAGATACCTAGAACTGAATTGCCTTCCCTTTCAATCTTGAAATCATAACAAAGTTATAACAAAAACTATCTTTTCCTCAAAGAGCCCAGATCTTTGAATTTTCCTCCCACAAGATGCTCAATTCCCGAAGTCAAATCCCCCGTATCCTTCCTCCCTGTTCTCGAAAAAGGGGAACCAAGTCATTTCATCACTCTATTGTTTGCTTGGTTATTTTTCAGATGAACGGGTGGATGAACCTATATTGGGTTTTCTATCCATTTTCTCCACCGAGGAAAAGCCCACCACTCAGTTTGACTACAGCACTTTCCTAGCGGAGAATATTCATGAGCAGTTTTCAAAATGCACCACAGAGGAAATGTTCCGGTACTCCTCCATACTGGCTTACATGTTCACCTTCTTTCAAGCAGATAGGTTTTCTTTCTCGATGCAGAAAATGCACAAGGACGGGAAGCCGTAGGCAGTAACATCTTGGACTTCGCTGCTCAGACATAATTCCATAGAGTTTAGTTTCAAACAGTTCATCGAGTAGTTTTACCAACCAGTGGTGAGCATGCTCAGTGGCAGACCAGAACCAAGAATAAATGAGGAGATTCAGAGGATCTTACACCTCTCAGACCTTGCAAAAACCGGAGATTGGTATCTTTACCAAAATCACACTGAGATCAAAATATATGGGTGCGAGTTAGCTCCATATAAGCTGCCCAAGTATTTACCCATGAGGATATTTTTCCTAGAGTACATAAGACAAATGATAAACTCAGACGACATACACTTTGTGTCTCTGAATAAGAAACAACAACTCATAATTAAAGGGAAAATAAGGTCTTTTTCTGCAATAGCTGAGGCACCGGGGAAGAGGCAGATAGGCTTTTGAAGGAAATGAAGTTCAATGCTAGTTTCCTGTGGCACTATGATCCATGCGAGATCATTTCGTAGATGAGGGTTAAGAATAAAAACATTCCATATGTTCATACACCCAATCCCAAAATAGAGAAATTCGCAAATCAAACGGAGTGGGAGGTGAAACACTCTGGAAGAGATAGAACAACAATCTCCTTCTATTATTATCTCACAAACAAACATGCCACAGATTCCAAAAGAGAAAAAGGCCCAGGAAGGATACTTCACCTTCTGTCACCGAAGTCTCGGCTGAATATTTTCAATTACACACCAAAATGCCAAAATCCAGTCATACAAATGACACAGCTGGTGAAAAGGAAACCCAATCCACTACAGCTATGAAAGATGATCCATCACCATTTATCTCTAGCAGCCAGTTGATCACATCTAATTATTCATCCAATAAGAAAACATATACTTCATTAATCAACCAGCCAAAACAAGGAGGTGCCAAATTGAGCATTTTTGAGAAATATGAACTGATCAAGAAGAGGAATCAGATGTTGACCAGCAACACTTATGCCTAGTTTTGGAAACAGAGATCCACGACACAGCACAGACTGTTGTCTGTGTTTGATACAGAGAAGGGTAGAATGCACATGGCTTTTCTGCAGGCACAGGTGCCCAACCCAAAGGCAATCACTGATTACAAAAGGCAACGTTTGATTTCCACACCAGAGATGTGCACCCGACCGATCAAATGGATCTGCACAGGCAAGTTGTTGAAATGGTTTTTTTGACTTTGGAAAATGATTCTACTTTGGCTGCTAAACTACAGATCTCTCTGAGAAATGTTCAGACACGGTTAAAGTTAGAAAATATTTCATCCTTTACAAAGGATAACAAAATTAAAATGTTGGAAGAATTGGTCCTCAAGATCGGGTATGACCCCTCGAATGTGAAAGCGGTCGAAGAGATGCTCAAAAAGAAAAATGTTGATATAGAATCTCTAAGGAAAAAACTGAAACTGCCTCCAACAGAAGATGCACAGGCAAAGGAGATAGCTGAGACAGAAGGTGAGAAGGATCAGATGCTCAAGTTGATCATGGAGTAGAATGCACAGTTGAAAGAGATGGAAGCAGAATTGGAAAGGTTAGTGAAGGAGAAGGAACAATCAAGGCATATGGAAGTCATTCCATTGAGCGTAGTTCTACTCACATGGGTAAGCACAACATCTATAGCAGAAACCCCCACAACATAAATTCCCTCAACAACTCCACTAACAGCTCTGGAAAAGACATTGGAATTAGCAAAATCCATGGAGGAAATGAACTTGCAAGAGACAGAAATTAGAAGACTAAAAAAGGAGGTTGAGGATCTTTAGGAGCTCAAGTCTTCCTACCAAACAAGCTACTCCATGGAGAAGCAAACCTCAGACAAGCTCAAATAGGCATTGCAGTAGCTTCAAAAGAAAACAGTGGCGGGAAAGACACTTGCTAAAGCCAAGGAAAATATTTGGATGGATATCTCCAAATCCATAAATGAAATATGGCCTATGGTACAAATCATGTTCGAGCAAAAAGAACTGGTACAGAGGAGCAGGCAGGCTATTGAGAAAATAAAAGGAGAGTTGGGAGAAATGCCCACAGAAGCCACTGAGATCCTTAGATTCCTGAATTCAAAAACCAGGGAAGAGTTAGAGGATTTGAAGATTGAAAACAGGATGGAAACCATCCTCGAAGTCAAGAGGGTTCTGACCAAGAGAGGACTAATGTTGCAGTTGGAAGAGAAAGTCCAGACTATGGACACAGGAGTTCAAATATTTTTCAGCAAGATCGAATCTCTGCAGAAGAAAAGTCTCCTGTGCTTAATGGTCCTAAATGACAAGTTAATGACCCTTCCTGATTATAAAAAGAAGTTGGACACGGTGTCCAAAGATATAGTCAGCGATCAGATCAGACAAAGTCGTACAGATGACTCACCAACGACCTTCCCCAAAATCAGCTTGAAGAATTTGACACATCATTGACAGTCCCTAGAGTTTTGTATCTTGTTGAGTTAGTTAGTTAAATTTAGAATCTGCCACGTTTTGATCATTAATGACAGGGTCATTTTTAATTTTTTGATTATAAATACTTCGAAGTTTGAAGTATCAAGGGTTGATCTTTACACCCAAGCAAGTTCTAATAGTTGTAATTTTTATCAAGAGGTTATTCCAGTAATACAAAGAGAAGTTGCACAGGATTCTTGCGTGTTAATTGTTGGTGAAGTTTCCTCTATCTACATAAAAGATTTTCCTTCTCAATTATCATATTGTCTTTCTAAATCTAATCTTTAAAAGAAGTTAAAGTTCAATAATTTGCCTTTGTGTACTCTATTTTTAATCTTTTATAGACTTAATTTTTTTTCTTCTGATGTTATAACAAAGAAATTCTTAGATGCTTTTTTGTTTTAACTGGTATCTCACCTTTTTCGGTTATACACCATTTTATCCCTAAAGAATCCAGCATTAGCACCATCTCGCCCTATAAAATGAATCTTATAAAAGTTGTCCTTAACCTCTATCTTTTTAAAAAAAACCCCATAGCCCAATGGAAGCGTAAGTGATATTCAACCATTTCATTTAAAAACAATCCAAACAACTTGGTTATATTCTTTCTAACTAGCCGAAAATCTTGAAAATTCAAACAAATCTAAAACTCATAGAGAGATCCCTCTCTAAAACTGGCAGGGCTAGCTCTCAGTTTCGAAGCGGTTGGTTAAGGTTACCTCTGATAGATTTCTTCTTACCTCACAACAACCTATGGGAATTTACAGAGTGATAACATAAATGGTGAATCCACTGGGGATGAACTGAACAAACTTTCTACCCCTTGTTTTCTTTCCCCTAGAAAAAAGATGGCTTTATTTTTGGAAGAAACACAAACCCTAAATTTTATCTAGAAATAGTGTTCAGAGGTTGTTAAAGTTTGTATGTAAATATCTAGAGTCTCCAAAGGAAGAATAAAATCAATAGTTCTGGATCCCAAAATAATTTCTACCAGATCTTATCCTGACACATAACCGACAATAGTAATAGATAACCCCGAAAGACTACTCAGGAAGAAAAATACTACAAAAATTTTGAGGAGTAACAACCCACTTCCAAAGTTTTCTTCCATCCTAGAAAAGTTAGTTTTTCTTCCAGACCTTGAGCTGGAGATACCCTTTCGAACAAGTCTTTTCAAGACAAAATCTGACAGTTTCGTCAGTAAAACGGTCTTAGACCAAACCGTTTTTTAGCCCAGGACCCCCAATATACTTTCTCCTAGAGCTGAAGTTGATCAACATTTTCACCCTGAGACTGATAAGCTCGAAGACCTAGTTGCAAATCTTGGTCAAGCCTTAGAAAAACTCCATCTTCAACAATCCATCGAACTTCCTGTTTTAACTATTGCTACACTTTTTGCTAAAACTAAACCAGGTCACTCCATTCCTCCAAGCCCTTCATCCTCTATATCTTCAGGCATTTCCTCTCCTGTCACACAGGTTGTTGTTCAGCCTCCTCCACCAATCATGGTGGCAAGATATGATCCATTGGTATTGGTTTCTCCACTACATGACATGCCCCAAGATTATCAAACTAGACTCCCATTGTTTGATAGTAATGGTCCCTTGAATGCACAAAAACATGTTGACAAAATGAATGATTACTTTGACTTGCAGGAAGTAGACGAAGTTGATGTGCAAATGAGATTATTTGCACAAATCCTAACTAGAGAAGTGAAAAAGTGGTTCAAAACTTTACGTTCTACTACCATTACTGACATTGTTGGCTTTCACCAGACTTTCCTTGACCGGTGGGAGGTAAAGAAAAATCCTCTCCAAATTCTGTCAGAATATGAGAACATTAGAAGGAACCAAGGAGAGACAGTGCATGATTACTGCACTCATTTCAACAATCTATACAATGCTATCCCGACTGAAATCAAACCACCACAAGGTTTGGCATTAATAAAGTTCCTTGATGGTTTTGACGCCGACATGTCATATCAATTAAGGGAAAGAAATGAAACAACTCTGGAAGACATGCAAAGAAGTGTCGTCGGTGTAGAAGAAAATATTTTGGCCAAAAGGGCCAGACAGAGAATAGAAAAGAGGGTCACCATCAAAGAAGAACCTTCTACTTCCTCATCAGATGCCAAATTAGATTCTCTTGCCAGAGCCATGGAGAAAATGATGGAGAGACTCACCATAACTGACAGGAACCCACCTAGGGAGAACCAAGCTACCCCTCAAATCAGAAACCCAAACTTTAGAAGAAATCCACCTCAGATTAGACAAAGAGATCCTAGAGATCAACGGGAAAAAAGGGGACCTGATCAACATATTAGACCACCTCTCTAGGAAAACTACGCTGATGACAGGGAGGAAGTAATTGAGGATTTCTATGATACTCATATAAATCTAATGGGTGATCATGATCACGATCATGAGTCTATTTCCTCACCTAGGAAGAACATGAAATCTTCCTCCTCTCACAAATAGAGGTAAATGAGGAAGTTGAGAAAAAATAACAACAAGTCTTCAAGAATGCTATAATGGAGGTTCACAGGAAATATAACTTGAGGGGTAAGAAGACTAACGAGAATCCTCCAAAGAAGGCTGCCAAAACCAAGAAAACCTCAAAAAACTTCCCTAGAAAGCCCCTGTGCAGAATGACACTGAATCTCTTGTGAAAAAACCTCCAGAAATTATTAAGAGAACAAGTCCAACAGAAGCTTCATCAACCATCCAAACTAGTACACCTGTCCACAGAGTTTCTATCGATAAATCAGAAGTACAGAATTTAAACAAAATCGTCGCTCCTTTCATCCTTGAAGGGGAACTAGAAAAATTGAAGATTCCCATTCCCCTCTCCGCATTGATGAACAAGAACATTTACAGGTCCTAGGTGATAAAATATTTAAGCATCAAACCCGACATGGGTACTAAAGCCTTGAATTTTGGATCTGTACACCACTCTGACACAATAAACCTTTTCGATGATCAACCTGAGCTCATGTTCAGTCCTGAAGTTGACAGTCAAACTGATAATGACGCCATGGCCCCTTTTTACATCATCCTGAATATCCATGATCTGATATTACAAAACGCTATGTTGGATTTGAGTGCCTCTCACAACCTAATGCCCAAATCCGTGATGGAAAATTTGGGACCCGAGGTCACCAGACCCTACAAATATTTACATTATTTTGACTCTAGCAAGGTCAAATGTATAGGCTTGATTAAAGACTTATGCATCACCTTGGCTCAAATCTCAGAGAAAAGTATGGTGATGGATATCGACGTGGCAGATATTCTCCCTAAGTACAGTATGTTGTTATCAAGGTCTTGGGGAGCTAAATTGAGAGGAACCCTGCAGCTATATATGTCCTACGCCACCATTCCAATTTTCGGTCAATAGAGAAGACTTTACAGGGAAACATTGATGAAGTATATGGTTAGTAGTTAGGAGAAGCCACACAATTACCCACTATATTTCTCTCACTCTGATTTGGATTCATTTATTCTATACAAAGACAGTGATCTTTATGAACAAATCGCACAACTGGAGGATGATGCACCTCATCCAAAGAATGATAAAGCAGTTGTTGAAGTAAGAAACCCCATGATTGAAGAAAATGAGGAATTACCAGCAGACTTCTAGAGTATGGACTTTGATGGTGCTATGAGTAAAAAAGGATTTGGAGCTAGAGTGCGGATGCCTAACCATAGAGCAAAGTACTCCGAGAATCATTCCTATAAACTGAACTTCCAATGTACTAACAACATAGCTGAGTATGAGGCCTTAATGCTTGGCCTAAAATTATTGAAGAAAGTTGGTGCTAAGCAGATAATGGTAAGGGGTGATTCTAAATTGATTATCAAGAAAATCAAAGGTGAGTATGCAACAAAACATCCCAGACTTAGAGCCTATAGGAATGTTGTTTTATATGCTCTTCAATGTTTTACTGAGATTGACTTGTAGGTGATGCCTAGGGGATAAAATATACTCGGAGATGGACTCGCTATGTCAGCAGCTACCTACAAAATCCCTTTTCATCCCACTTGCAAGTACACAGTGGAGGTGAAGTGTAGACCCACCATTCCTGACAACATCAAATATCGTCAAGTATTTGGAAACGACAATCAGATTGAAGATTTTCTGCAATGTAAAAATGACTTCAAATGTACAAACATAGATTTAGAAAATGATGAAGAATTTGTAAATAAATTTGTTTTTGAGAATGACAGTGTAAATACAATAGATGTTGAAGGATTTAATGAAAATGATGTAGATTTTGATATCCTACAATTGAAAAATAATGTGTTACCTAGAGGTTTAGTTCTGTTGGAAGGCTTGTTTAATTTTAACGATGTGGCCAAAAGAACGACAATTGAAGCTAGCGGTAAAGAGGTTGAAGATTGCAACATAGGAACAAAAGAAAACCCCAAAATGATAAAACTGTCTAAATCCCTGCCACCAGAGCAAGAAATAAAATACATTGAACTTTTTAAGGAATATATAGATGTTTTTTCCTGGGGCTATGAGGACTTGAAATCCTATGACACGAGTATCATACATCACCAGATTCCCATAAAAGAAGAACACAAAACTTTTAGACAGAAACTTAGGAGAATTAATCCCATGTTGCTTCCCCTGATAGAGAAAGAAATTAAAAAGATGTATGATTCCATGACTATAGTCCCCTTGATATTTTCCAAATGGGTTTCTAATCTAGTTTCGACTAGGAAGAAAACTGGCGAGATCAAACTCTATATAGATTTCAGAAATCTGAACAAAGTCTTCCTCAAAGACAATTACCCTTTACCCAAAATGGACCATATTTTACAAAAGGTGGTTGGATCTAGTAGGGTATCCTTACTGGATGGTTTCTCTAGTTATAACCAAGTTCTGGTTCATCCAGAATATCAAGAGAAGACAACTTTTACCACACCCTGGGGAACCTTCATGTATGTGAAGATGCCTTTTGGTCTGATGAAAGTTGGGGCTACTTTCCAAAGAGCAATGGATATTTCATTTGTGGATGAGACTGGGAGATTTATAGTAATTTATCTAGATGATGTAACGGTTTACTCCAAATATGACGAAGAACATTTTCTCCACCTCAGATGTGTGTTTGAGAAGTGCAGGAAATTTGGGATTTCATTGAATCCTAAGAAAATATTTTTCGGGTTAGAGGAAGGCAAACTATTGGGAAAAATAATATCAAAAGATGGAATTAAAATAGATCCCAACAGGATAGAAGCTATCCAGAAGGTGGAACACCCTAAGAACATCAAAGAACTGCAATCTTCAATTGAAAAAATAAATTTCCTTGGAAGATTCATACCAAAATTGGCCGAACTTCTTAGGAATATCACCAATATGTTGAAAAAGGACACAAAAATCAAATGGAATGCCGAGTCTAAATAGTCATTTGAGCAAGTGAAACATGCTCTCACCCAAGCCTCAGTTATGATTAGCCCGGACTATACCAAAGACTTTTATCTTTTCTCCTTCACATCTGAGCACACTATAGAAGTGGTATTGTTGTAGAAAAATAGTGAAGGGTACGAGCAACCCATAGCTTTTTTCAGCAAAGATTTAAGAGACACAACATTGAATTATAACATTATGGAGAAACAATCCTTCACTCTGGTAAAGGCTATAAAAGATTTTAGGGCCTATATTCTCCACTCTCGCACAATTGCATACGTCATAAACACAGTGGTTAAAGATATCTTGACCTAGGATAATCAAGATGGCAGAAGAGGAAAATGGATTGCGGTTATTCTGGAATATGACATTGAAATAAAACCTACTAAATTGATTAAAGGATAGGGTTTGGCCAAACTAATGGTTGAGTCTAATTTTCATTCTTTAGATATTAACTTTTTGGCTACAGTAGACGGACTGAAAGAGCAGGCAAATCCAAACATAAAAGAGGCATTCTTAAATTCAGCTTGGTACGCAGACCTCATTTTCGTACTCCACAATTTACAGGATCCTCCAGGTTTGAATAAGACCAAAGATAGATTTATTAAATTGAAAGAATTGAAATTTTGTATTTTGGAAGGCAATCTCTATTGGAAAGATCCTGGTGGTATCTTTCTTAATTGGTTGTTAAAAGATGAAGTTGATCCAGGTAGATATCGGTGGCCACCCACCTTTTCCGACTGGCTGAAAACTGTTTTCTGACAAGTTTGGCAACTTACTATTTTTAGCAGGTTTTAACTTCCGAGGCCATTTTGAGGGTCCAAATGAAGGTTTTTTGAGATTGAGGTTCTCAATGATAGCCAAAGGCATGATTGAGCCCCCAAAATGAATCTCCTCTACGATACCTTTCCAATGAGCTATCACACGCCTAAAATGGAGATCGTATGCAAAAGTTACGACCCCGGGAAGTTGATGCACCAACTCACCCAAACGGGGCCCACATGACTTTTGGCGCTTCATCTCCTAGGGTTAGGTTTTT
>JZKD02S1769726.1:474433-493256 GCA_000966675.3 Picea glauca | reverse complement strand
CCCCTCTCATCCTAAAGGTGTTGAACTTGGGTACCCCATTGATAGATGCCAACATAGCCTTCTCTCCAGCCGCACAGTCTAGTTCTGGAACCTCCTCTTTTGTTGCCTCTAACGTTTCGGCCTCCATGTTTTGTATTTGACCATACTTATCCTCTTCTTCATCATCTAAAGTTACCTCAATGTAATGTACATGTCCTCATCCCATGCACTTGTGTGAGGGATTCCATGGCTCTTTGCATGTGAAGCAGAGTTGCTTCCTTCTCAGTTCCCTCCTGGTGTTGTCATCTATTCGACCACGACCCTTGTCATAATCCTTAGGGTCACGTCCTCCTTGTTTTATTAGAGGCCTTTGATCTCTTCCACCATTGTTAAGAGGTGGTTTGGGTATGAATTTTGGTTTAGCAGCTAGACCCAGATCCCTCGTCTTCCAAATGGCTTCCTATAGGCTGGTAGGCTTGAAGGCCTTAACCCAACCCTTCAAAGGTTCCATCAATCCTTCTGTAAAGAGCATCATAAGACTGGTTGGGGACATATCTTGCACCATCACTACTAACCTCTGGAACTCATCAATGTATGCCTTAGCCGTACCTGTTTGCTTGAGTTGGGTGAGCTCCCGGAAATGTAACTCAGGATCTCCTAGATCAAATCTATCAATGAGCCTCTGAGTGAATTATGTATAGGATACAATTTGGTTGTGGCCGAGTGTGGTGAGCCCATGGTACCACTAGTCATGGGCCTTGCCATCCAAGTACATAGTGGCAAACTTGATGGCCTCCATCTCTCTCATGGGGTTAAGCTGCAAGTAAGTATCCAACTTCTGCACCCATGCTTTTGCTGTCATCTTAGTCGTAACATCAAAGTATGGAATCTCTATATTCCCTGCCCTTCAATCAAACTCAAAGCTACCCCTGTGGTTCATCCTAGGCTGGTTTTTTAACCTGAGTTGACAATACTAGTCTAGGGACATTTGTCTTTGAACTTTCATATCCAAGCTGTAGTATTCCCTGGTACTCCTGGCTAATTGTTCCACAAAATCTTCAACATGTTCATGCTGCCCTTGCTCATCTGTGAATGTGGGCATGTATGGTCCAGGGTTAGCTCTGCTACCTGAGTGTTGGCCTAGCGGTTCATCCGTGAACACTGGCACGTATGGCCTATGATTGGTCCTGCTACCCATCTGCCCATGGAACGTGCCACCTCCAAGACTTCCTTCGGATCCCGGTGATTTCTCTGGGTTATATCTGACTTCCTCATGGGTTCCACCAGACCCTCCAGCCTCCTTATTCCCATACGTATCAGGATATTTTCCTTGATGGGTTACTTCCATCAGAAGTTCAGTTATCCTAGTTTGGTTCTCGTTCATTTTCTGTAGATTCTCATAAACTTTCTTCAAGGTTTCAGAGATTTCGGCTTGTCTCCTTCTGTTGGTTTCTTGATACTCATCCAACTGCCAGACCAATGTGATTTCTGTGTGGTTCATGTTTTGCTGGAACTTACCTAATTCGGCTACTAAGAGAGCCAAGCCCTGAGGCTCATGGTCGTCTCCTGACCCTTCCATTTCTGCCTCTGTTTCACTGTTGTTTTTCTTCCTCTAACCCATAACAATTCCCCTGTACTTCTGCATGCACCGATATCTCCACAGGTTTGGAGGATCGAAGCTTTGATACCACTGTAATGATCCCAAGCCAAATTCTTTCTTGGAATCACTAACTACTACTAATTTATTTATTTATTAAGTGCATACAAGATTCATCAACACATGGAAATCACAATATATTCAAGATGTAGAAGCACAAGCAAAGATATGACCTTTTTATTATGAGCAATGTAAGATCAATACAATAGGTGGTTGATCTGGAATAAAACTAAGATGGTCGTACAAGCAATAGATATGAGCTACTACAAAATGCTCCCGCTAATACAAAAGATGCCTCCAAAGGCTGAATAAGAAATGAAGATCAATACAAGCAGATCTGAATGCAAAACTCTCCAGCTGAAGAATGCCACGCTCCAATAGAAGGATGAAACCCTCAATAACTCGGCCCTGCTACCAAAAGTGTCCAATCATCCTAAGAAATATGCTAACTAATAGATCGGGTGATGGTAAAAACAACCTAGGTGCCCGAATCTCCAAGATCCCTCTTAATCTCTGTAGATCTAAAATTCTCCACTGAATGGTGTGCCCCACTGGATGATTGAAACCCTAGCTGGTTCGTCCATGATGAAGGAGGCCTCCAAATTCTCTGAAACTCTCCAAGAATATAGATCGGGCTATGAGAATCCCGTGGGAGAAATTTTGGACTCAGATCTCAAGCAGATCTACCTAGATCTGAGTTTTACTGAATCACAGGACGTCCCCTATGGCTCCAAGACGTCCCAATCTGCAGACAAATGTAGAATGGTGATAAACCTCCAGAAAATCCCTCAAACTGATGGTCCTACCCCTGCAAACAAAAACCAACTGTCGAAATGGCTCCAGGCCCTCAGGATAAGCTGGATCGAACCTCCCTCTAGATGATGGTGCACCCTTGTTGGAAACACAAGAACAATACAACCTGCTACCTTCTGAAGCACTAGATGGAGATGTGTTGAGACTAGAATGGTGTGGAGGAGTCTTTCATCCCCGAGACCAAGCTGTAGAACAAGGTGAGTGGATATTACACCACTGAGTTGCTCATAAGGGTTTGTACAACAAAACCCCCAAACTGAATGCTCAAGAGCAATAGCAAATGCTAATCCAAAACTAGAATGAATAATAGGTGTGCCCCAGCCTCTTACTTATACTTTTCCTTCTAATTCTCTATTGAGTTAGGTTAACTCCCAGGTTTAATCTTCTATTCTTCTGTTGAGTTATATTTTACTCCTTTATCCTTTTCCTTTCTTAAGTCAAATTAAAAATATAACTTTTAACTTCTTGACTTCCCCCCCCTCAGTGTTTGACTATGACCTAGTGGGGGTGCCCAGGCCACTGAGTCTCCTCATCACCTCTCTAAGAGGTGGGGGACATTACAAAAGATAAAGGTAAACATGGAAAGTTCTATATCTTGTGGAAGGGTCCTTACACCATTTGGGCCTTCAGAGGAAATAATGCTTTTCTACTTGCTAATAGTGATGGATCAGACCTGCCCGGGGGACCTATAAATGGCAGGATGTTGAAGCATTACTTGCCACCTCAGTAGGGAGATCACCATGCCATTCCATTGTATATATCATTTCTTTTACATGTCTTTTAGGTGTAGGTGTTTTTGTTCAAGTGTTTGAAGCCCGCGGAGAAGGCCCTAAGACACTGAAAATGTCATCAAAATTTCTGAAATAAAGCAAGTCAGATAACAAAAGAATCTCTAGAATAAATTCTTCAAGACCACAAGAAATAGGATTCTTGGCATCTCGCAAAGAGGATACCATCCCCAGGTGGAGCCACTGTTATAACCCTATAATTTATAGGATCAACTATTGATTGTATTTTTGTCCCTTTAATGTTTTTGACTTGTAGAGATTACTGCATTCTAAAAAAAAAAAAAAAAAAGAAAGAAAAGAAAAAGAAAATGAGAAAAGAATAAAAGAGGGCATAAAAGAAATTAAATAAATCCCCATGCAATAAAAATGACTTGATCCATACAGTCTAAGCATGGACAAGTCCTTTTAAATTGATGTTCATAGGATTAATGAATAATCTTGGCTAAACTGTTTAATCTTAGCCAAGTAGATAGGCTAGCTAGTGAATAAATTTGACCAAACTGCCTAATCTTGGTCAAATAACCCTAAGGTAGAGTAATTTCTTAGTCCAATAGTTTAATATGGGCTAAATGTCATAGGGAAGTAGGTTAGAACTTAGGTTGGAGCATAGGTTAGTTGGCTTGATCTCAATAAAACATGCATGATGATTGATGTTGATTCATATCTTTGATGTTTGAAAGTATGTTGCCTAACCCCCATGATGACAAAAGCAGGGAAAGATGAGAAAACCCACAAAAGGCGCAAGCCTAAGTTTCCACTGCAGATATGATTTTGTGCTGGAAGATTAAAGAGAGTGCACAGATGAACGGCTAAGACACCGATGCTTAGATCTACGGTCAATAATATTTTCCGGACCCCCCCAACCATTCTGCCTTTAACGGTGGGGGGGGTCCGGAATGATGAGTAACAAGAATGCACATCTGAATGACTGAGGCGTTGGTGCCCATATCTACAACTGAGATATAATTCTGGACCCCCCTGACTATTCTACCTTTAACGGTGGGTGGGGGGGGGTCTAGAAAGTTCATTAAAGGAAGTGCTCAGATCTACGGTCCAGCAGCGGGCGCGTGGATGGACGACTGACAATACTTTTCGGACCCCCCAAACTTTATGTTTTTAACGGCGGGGGGGGTCCCATAATGAAATGGTTTTTTGGCAGCCCCCCTACTCTAACGTGGTAGGAATCTATTGCAACAAACTCCCACCACTTATCGCAAACCATTTTACCACTTACCATTTACCACTTTTACGACATACCACCGTCGTATCGTGACATCACTTTCCACTATTTTTCCCTACAAGTCCTGCTTCATAACTATGTCAGTCCATCCCCCCTGTTTCACCCATCACAAGTCCCCTCAACATTGTTGGTCTCCAATCAACACCCTCCATCTCACTCGGTCGTACTCGTCACCCATTTTTCACCTGCCATCTCACTCTCCAAATGACACGTTGGCCATTTATTACAGGTTAACTTATTTGTTAAGCCTGTTGATCTGTCCCCATGCCCAACAAGTATCCGTTCACTCAAAATGATCCCTGCTCCTTCATTTTCCCATTGCTCATATTATCCTTACACCATAAAGTTTTCCTTGTCTCCTCTCTGATTCAGTAAACAACCCAACCACAACCATTACCACTAAAGTTTTTGTTTGAATTGTTGGTAATTTTCACATTGATGGCGCCAAAATCCAAGAAAGAAGAAACCATAGAAAATCCTTTCCTCCCACCTCTTGTTGACCTCGACAGGATCCCATTAGCTGACAAAGATCATCTAATCTTAGATACAAGGTGCAAATTTGACTTCACGGATTTGCAGTCATGGCTCAAAGACACTTTCTTAGATAAGAGTGATGAAATTGGGCTCTGGGAGTCTAATCTTCCTCTATATCTTTTCCCCCAGGTCCATCATTTCCCTGAATCTGCCCTCAAATTCCAGGCCCATTACCTCCCCGCCCAAAGAGCCATAGTCTCGTCATCAGGAGAAACTTTGTTCTTCATCACACCAGAGGCCATTGATCAGATGATGGAGATACCTAGAACTGAATCTGCCTCCCCTTTCAATCTTGAAATCATAATAGATTTATACCAGAAACTATATTTTCCTCAAAGAGCCCAGATCTTTGAATTTTTCCTCCCAAAGGATGCTCAGTTCCCCAAATCAAATCCCCCGTATCCTTCCTCCCTGTTCTCAGAAAAGGGGAACCAAGTCATTTCATCACTCTACTGTCTTCTTGGTTATTTTTTTAGACGAATGGGTGTATGAACCTATATTGGGTTTTCTGTCCATTTTCTCCACCGAGGAAAAGCCCACCACTCAGTTCGAATACAACACTTTTCTAGTGGAGAATATTCATGAGCAGTTTTCAAAATTCACCATAGAGGGCATGTTCTGGTACTCCTCCATACTAGCTTACATGTTCACCTTCTTTCAAGCAGATAGGTTCTCTTTCTCGATGCAGAAAATGGACAAGGACAGGAAGCTACAGGCGGTAACATCGTGGACCTCATTGCTCAGACGAAATTCCACAGAGTTCAGTTTCAAACAGTTCATCAAGTAGTTTTACCACCCAGTGGTGAGCATGATCAGTGGCAGACTAGAACCAAGAATAAATGAGGAGATTCAGAGGATATTACACCTCTCAGACCTTGCAAAAACTAGAGATTAGTATCTTTACCAAAATCACACTGAGATCAGAATATATGGGTGCGAGTTAGCTCCATATAAGTTGCCCAAGTATTTACCTGCGAAGATATTTTCCCTGGAGTACATAAGAAAAATGATAAACTCAGACGACATACACTTTGTGTCTCTGAAGAAGAAACAACAACTCAGAATTAAAGTCAAATAGGGTCTTTTATCTGCAATAGTTGAGGCACTGAGGAAGAGGCAGATAGGATTTTGAAGGAAATGAAGTTCAATGCTAGTTTCCTGTGGCACTATGATTTGTGCGGGATCATTTCAGAGATGAGGGTTAAGAATAAAAACATTCCATATGTTCAGACATCCATGCCTAAAATAGAGAAATTTGCAAATCAAATGGAGTGGGAGGTGAACACTCTGGAAGAGACAGAACAACAATCTCCTCCTATTATTATCTCACAAACAAACATGCCACAGGTTCCAAAAGAGAAAAGGCCCAGGACAGATACTTCACCTTCTGTCACCGAAGTCTCGGCCGAAGATTTTTAATTACACACCAAAAGGCCAAAATCTAGTCATACAACTGACACGGCTGGTGAAAAGGAAACCCAATACACTACGACTATGAAATATGATCATTCACCATTTATCTCTAGCAGCCAGTTGATCACATCTACTTCTTCATCCAAGAAGAAGAAGGATACTTCATTAATCAACTAGCTGAAACAAGGAGGCGCCAAATTGAGCATTTTTTAGAAATATGACCTGATCAAGAAGAGGAATCAGACACTGACCAACAACACTTATGCCCAATTTTGGAAACAGACATCCATGACATAGCATAGACTATTGTCTGCATTTGATACAGAGAAGGGTAGAATGCACATGGATTTTCTGCAGACACAAGTGCCCGACCCAAAGGCAATCACCGATTACAAAAGGGAAACGTTTGAGTTCCACACTAGAGATGTGCACCTGACCGATCAAATGGATCTGCACAGACAAACTGGAGAAATGGTTTTCTCCACTTTGGAAAATGATTCTACTTCGGCTGCTAAACTACAAATCTCTCTAAGCAATGTTCAGACACAATTAAAGTTAGAAAATATATCATCCTTTGCAAAGGATAACATAATTAAAACGTTGGAAGAATTGGTCCTCAAGATCGGGTATGACCCCTCGAATGTGAAAGTGGTCGAAGAGATGCTCAAAAAGAAAAATGTTGATATAACATCTCTGAGGAAACAACTGAAACTGCCACCAACGGAAGATGCACAGGAAAAGGAGATAGCTGAGACAGAAGGTGAGAAGAATGAGATGCTCAAGTTGATCATGGTGTAGAATGCACAGTTGAAAGAGATGGAAGCAGAACTGGAAAGGTTGGTGAAGGAGAAGGAAAAATCAATGCCTATGGAATTCATTCCATTGAGCGTAGTTACACTCACAGGGGTAAGCACAACATCTATAGAAGAAAACCCCACAACATAAATTCCCTCAACAACTCCACTGACATATCTGGAAAAGACAGTGGAATTATCAAAATCCATGGAGGAAATGAACTTGCAAGGGACATAAATTAGTAGAATAAAAAAGGAGGTTGAGGATCTTCAGGAGCTCAAGTCTTCTTACAAAACAAGCTACTCCATGGAGAAGCAAACCTCAGACAAGCTCAAATAGGAATTGTAGTAGCTTCAAAAGAAAATAGTGGTGGGAAAGACACTTGTTGAGGCCAAGGAAAATATTTGGATGGATATCTCCAAATCCATAAATGAAATATGGCCTATGGTACAAATCATGTTCGAGCAAAAAGAACTGGTATAGAGGAGCAGACAGGCTATCGAGAAAATAAAAGGAGAGTTGGGAGAAATGCCCACAGAAGCCACTGAGATCATTAGATTCATGAATTCAAAAACCAAGGAAGAGTTAGAGGATTTGAAGATTGAAGACAGGACAGAAACCATCCTCAAAGTCAAGAGGGTTCTGACCAAGAGAGGACTAATACTACAGTTGGAAGAGAAAGTCCAAACTATGGACAAAAGAGTTCAAAGTTTTTTTGTCAATATCGAAGCTCTGCAGAAGAAAGGTCTCCCAGGCTAATGGTCCTAAATGACAAGTTAATGACCCTTCCTAATTATAAACAAAAGCTGGCCACAGTGGCTAAAGATAGTTCAAAATTTTTGGGAATACAGGGCAGCATAACGGGCAACGCGTTCTTGGAAACTTTGTAGCCAAACATCAGCATACAACATGAGATTTGGTATATTTTCATCGTCAAGCCAACTTTTTCCAAGTACACAGAGATGGATGAAATATACTGAAGATTACTCAAAGTCATCATTCCCAATCAGCTACGATGGGAACAACTATGCAATCTGATCGAGTAGGCGATGAGGTGTCCAATTCTAGTCAGCAATCAAATCAGATGAAGTCGTGTAGATGACCCACCAATGGCCTTCCCCAAAATCAGCTTGAAGAATTCGACACATCATTGACAGTCCCTAGAGTTTTGTATCTTATTGAGTTAGTTAGTTAAATTTAGAATTTGCCACATCCTGATCATTAATGACAGGGTCGTTTGTAATTTTTTTATTATAAATACTTCGAACTTTGAAGTATTAAGGGTTGATCTTTACGCCCAAGCAAGCTCTAATCATTGTAATTTTTATCAAGAGGTTATTCTAGTAATACAAAGAGAATTTTCATAGGATTCTCGTGTGTTAATTGTTGGTGAAGTTTCCTCTATCTGCATAAAAGTTTTTCCTTCTCAGTTATCATATTGTCTTTCTAAATCTAATCTTTAAAAGAAGTTAAAGTTGCAGAATTTGCCTTTGTGTACTATGTTCTTAATCTTTTATAGACTTAAATGTTTTTATTTTGATGTTATAACAAAGAAATTCTTAAATGCTTTTTTTTTTTAACTGATATCTCACCTTTTTCGTCTATACACCATTTTATCCCTAAAGAATCCAGCATTAGCACCATCTCTCCCTATAAAATGAATCTTATAAAAGTTGTCCTAAACCTCTATCTTTTTAAAAAAGACCCTATAGCCCAATGGAAGCGTAAGTGATATTCAACCATTTCATTTAAAAACAATCCAAACAACTCGGTTATATTGTTTCTAACTAGCCGAAAATCTTGAAAATTCAAACAAATCTAAAACTCATAGAGAGATCCCTCTTTGAAACTGGCAGGGCTAGCTTCCAGTTTCGAAGCGGTTGGTTAATGTTACCTTTGATAGATTTCTTCTTACCTCACGAAAACCTTTGGGAATTTACATAGTGATAACACGGTGAACCTATGTCATTCTTCACCACTCCCAAGTAAATGGGCTCATTCTCCATAATTGTATGTTGGACTCAGGTACCTCCCCAAATATCATTCCTTGAGAAATGATGCAACAACTTGGCCTTGACATATCACGACCATGCTAGAATATGAATGAATCATAGTCTAGACCTGTCATGGTATGCGGTCTTATAAAGGACCTTAAGGTTGGTCTCGATGCCTCCCTTGACATATATTTATTGATCAACATAGTCATGATTGATGTACCCAACACTTGGGGGATGTTTCTATCCATAGAGTTAGTGTCATCCTTAGGGGGGAGTTTCCAAATGAATGGGTCAAATTCCACCAACCCTCATCTGGAAGGTGGATTCATTACCCTCTAAAAGAACCTATCATTAGGTTTTAGGTTGAGATCCCCAAGCATCCCATGGATCATATATTTTACTTGGATGATAGAATGGGAAACCTTTTTGCAGTTGACCCAAATTTCAAAAGAGATCTATGCCAAAACCCCAATGGGACATGGAATTTAGAATTCAATGGTGCTCATTCTAGTTTCGGTTGAGGAGTGGGTATTGTCCTTACAACCCTCTCCAAAGAGACCTTTTATTTCTTGTATAGACTTAAGTATGATTGCACCAATAATGTTGTCGAGTATGAAGCTTTTATTATAGGTCTCAACCTAGCCATTTATAGAAAGATCAAGAACGTAAGGGTCATAGGATACTTTGATCTAGTAGTCTCCCAGGTAAATTCGAATTTTTCCACAAAGAATGAAAGGTTAAAGAAACATGGGGATTTGGTGAGGGCCACCATGAAATATTTTTAAGAAATCTCAATTTAATCATTCCCCCCAGAGAGGAAAATCATGTGGATGACGCTTTGGCAGTCTTAGGATCTACCTTACAACCTTGCGAAGGTCCCTTGCAATATTTGTACAATTTGGAATTTGTCTTTAGGCCTTTGGTCCCTCATAACGTGGAACACTGGAAAGTCTTTGATGATGATGCTCAAATCCTCAAATTCCTAGAAAGTAGCAAGGAATTTTCTGTATCCCAAGTGAATTTCCTCATCGAGTCTATTGGTCTTGATGTTATAAATCTGCCCCAACAACACCCTCCCGAAGGGATGCATTCCCTTGGAACAAATGGTTTATATGCATGATGTTTATAGGGGAAAACTTGTTGAAGAACAATCTGACAAGGTGTTAGAGTTCAACATAGGGACGAAAATGGAGCCAAGAATGGTAAAAATAGGGAAGGGGACTACTAAAGTTGAAATAGGAGAAATACTTGACCTCATTCGATAGTTTAAGTATGTTTTCAATTGGAATTATGATGACTTAAAGGCATATAGAAGCGATGTCATTCAACATGTCATACCTCTAGTAGAAGTTGCCAAGCCATTTAGACAAAAACTATGTCATATTAATGCAAACTTTGCAGCCCAGATCCAAAGGAGGTTCAAAAAATGACAGATAGTCCCTATCAAAAATTATTCATGGATGTCAAACCTCGTAGTAGTGCCGAAAAATAATGGGGACATCATATTTTTTGTTGACTTTCAAAACCTTAATCAATTGTCATTAAAATACAACTACCCTCTCCCAAACATGGAACATTTGCTACAAAGGGTCATTGGGGATAGAATGATGTCTATGTTAGATGGTTTATCTAATTACAATCAATCCTTGGTTAAAATGGAATATCAACTTAAGACAACATCCACCACTCCATGGGGAACGTACATGTGCCTAAGAATGCCTTTTGGCCACATGAACGCAGGATTGACGTTCCAGAGGGAAATGTATTTTTCCTTCAGGGATCTGATCTAAAATATCATAGAGATATACCAAGACGATTTGAAAACTATGTCAAAAGAGAGGGATGCTCACATTTCACACCTAAGAACAGTATTTGAGCAATGCAGGAAATATGGTATATCCCTTAACCCCAAGAAGTCCATCTTTGGTGTAGACAAAGGAAAACTATTGGGACACATAGTATTAGAGAAATGTATTTCCATTGACCCCAAAATAATTCAATCCATCAAGGATGTATGACCTCCCACTAACAAGAAGTCTTTTCAATATTTCTTTGGGAAGATTAATTTTATCAGATAATATATTTTGAACTTTGTCGAGAGGATAAAACCTATGAATGTCTTGTGCAAGAAAGACACTAATTTTAGATGGGATGATAATAGCCCGATTTCTTTCGAACATATTAAATATACAATAACCAAGGAACCATTCCTAGTGATCCTTTATTACTCTCGTGACTTCATAATTTTATCATTCGCCTCTTGAGACACAATAGTTGCAGTCTTGTTTCAAAATAATGTGGATGATTATGAACAACCCATCACTTTCATTAGAATTCCTTAGAAACTCAGAGTTGAATTACTCAATTACCGAGAAGCAGGCCTATTCCCTAGTCAAGTCCCTTAAGTATTTCATGAGCTATGTTGAATACAATAAGATAAAGGATTATGTCCCCTACCCAAGAGTGGAGGATGAGATAACTCAACAAGATTGCCTAGGGACCAAGGGAAAGTGGGTGTCTAAAATCCAAGAATACGACCTAGAGATAAAACCCACTAAAATAATTAAAGGACAAGGTTTAGCTCAGATGTTAATGGAAAGTAACGAGGAATCCACAAAGTTGGGAAAAGGTGAACAAATAAATGTGATAGTGACTGATATTGAGCATGAATAATGCTATGCAGATATTATCTATTACCTCAAGAATATTTCTTTCCCCGACCACTTGGTCGATCATAAGAAGAGGGAACTAAAGTAAAAGGCCATGAAGTATTTCTTGACCCAAGATGGTTTGGGATGGAAGAACCCTGATGGAATCATCCTTAGATGTGTGAACAAGGAAGAAGTTGACCAATTGATCAAGGAGCTCCATTCAGGATATTGCGGAGGTCACTTCACTGTCTGCACCATATGCCATAATATTTTGAGAGTAGGATATTATTGGCCCACTCTATTCACTGAAACCCATCGCTATGTCAGGTATTTCCAACCTTGTCAGTATTTCACAGGAAAGAAACATCTCCATGTGTTACCATAGAAGCTAGATGTCATTGAAGCTCCTTTCCAACAATGGGGTTTAGATTTCATCGAAGAATTCAAGGATAAATCCAACAACGAGAATCATTGGATCTTGATCACTATGGACTATTTCACTAAGTGGGTAGAGGCCATCCCAACCAAGAAGGAAATTGAAGAGGTTGTCATGAAATTCCTCAAAGAGAGGATTATAACAAGGTTTGGAACCTCTACCAAGATCACTACCGACAATTATAAAGCATTCAATTCCATCGCATTGACAGATCTCTGTTTCAAATATGGTATCATCTTATCTCATTCGTCTAATTACTATCCTCACAAGAATGGATTAGCAGAGTCAAATAATAAGAATCTTATGAATATTATCAAGAATATTGTGGGATAGAACAAGAAGGCATGGGATAGTAAGATCAAGTATGCCCTATGGGAAGCTTGCATTACGACAAATAATTATACAGGAAAAACTCCTTTTGAGCTAGTATACGAGATAGAGACCAAGATGCCCATTAATATCCAAATTCTCGCCCTCCATTTTGTACATCGTTATATTATGTACAAAGAATCTTTTGAATGAAGGATTGACCAATTAGTTGAACTTGATGAATTTAGGATGGTTACTTTGGATCGAATAACACACAACTGAGAGAAGGTTAAAGGAAATTTTGATAACAAAGCAAGGGACAATTTTTCAAAGAATGAGATAAAGTGTTTTTATGCGATAAAATGAAGGAAAAACTAGGAATGCATAAGAAGTTTGACAGCCTATGTATTGGACCCTACAAGATTGTGAGTGAATTAGGTCACAACTCTTTCAACTTGGCCATGCTTGGGGGATAAAGGATGAAGTTACTCGTGAATTCCATCCACCTCAAGCCTTATTTCCCAAGTTGAACTTGAATTGCAAGTTGGAGTAGGCAGGTAGGTAGACATTCAATGCATCTTGCATATCATTGTATATATTTTTAATATTGCATGTCATGGTAGTATAGTTTGCATTTATCTTAGCTTAAATGCATATGATTTACATGTTCCTTTCTTTTTATATTGCACCATTTCTATATCATACTTATATGTTTGCATTGGCATGTTAGAATAGGATTTTCTTTTCATCATTTATTCTAGATTTTGATCATTTTCATAAGAAAAAGGGGTGATAGCACCACTAGGGATGATTTTAAGGATGGAAATTTATTTTAAAATGTAGAAACCTTGGTGAATCTTACTAATCCTTCATATGCCAACTATAAATGACTAGCGATATTTTTGTAAAAATATTCAAATTTCTAAGGATTTTATATAGATTTTATAAAATTTTGGCAATTTTCAAGGTAAAATAATTTTATCCTATAGAATTTGGGCGAATTAATTTTAAAATAGCGAATCTCGTTTTTTGAAAAACCATCGAAAATTAGCCCATGAGAGAAATTTGGCCCCTAAAATCATCACTGAGCACCACCATAGGTACTCTAACAATTTTCTTGAGTGTGTAGGCATGGGTCATACCATATATGTTGAGTTTCTCATGTGCTTTACGGTAAGCACATATCCCTGAGTAGGATCCTGATGTTACCCCCTCAGTCTGAGGGTAACTAAGGAGATCATGTCTTGAGGCCCATAGGTAGCAGACATGGAGTGTTGAGAGTCAGATTGAATAGCATAGATCTGCAGGGCCCATCCTATTCATTGATGCATCACCATACATTAGAAACAACAAAGTAGCATCCATCACACCAACTTGGATCTAGAGGACTACAAGTCTTGCTTCATGAGGTAATAATTCTAGTATCATGGTAAGTGTCACTCTAATAATTGAAGCATTTGAATATGTTGCAAAGAATTATTTCTTGTTTATAGAACATTTACTTGGAAATTATACTCTTTCCCTTATTTAACCTTGGTGGGTGTCATTTGTCCTAGTAAGTTGGTCATCCTCGAGAATAGGGTGCTACTAGGGGGTTCCATGAAGAGTAATTGTACCACTGTTGATCATACTTATCACTTTCCATACTTATTCCATTCTGTCTCCTCATCTTTTGGAGTTTTTGGGTGCATTGACCCAAGAAGGGATTGTACCTCATTTCATGGGAAGAAGGGGCTGAAGGCTCAAAGGGAAATGTGGCTGAAAAAGGATAAAATCCAATCATAAACCTTATAGGTGCTCGCCCAAGGATCTTGAGAGAAATGAAATTCTTCTCGCAAGAAAAATAAGGGACACGTAAAATGAATAACTAATTAAATGATCATGCCAACCAGAGTAGAGTGTATGTGGGCCATGCATTTCCTTTTTACTCCCCTTTATTGTCTTCAACTTGGGAAACCATGATCAACTATAACCAAGGTAGAGCATGTGTGGGATTTTTTTTCATTGCTTAGTTTAGTACTCCTCCACATGTCTTCAACTTGGAAACACTTTAATCAATTAATGGCAAGTGGGATTGGAAAAAGGTTGCATTGAAAATGAAGGTGCAAAACACCCTCTACAAAGGAACCCATAAATGAAACAATATGAACCCTTGTATGTCATGAACTCCATGCCCAGAAGTCTTACCTCACTCCACCTCACACTCATACATGACTTAGATGGGTTTTCCTTGAGAAACACCTTTGACTTGGGGATTAATAGGCCCAATATGATTCTTTGACACCCCTCACACACCTAAATTTGACAAATTGTATAAGGTCTTTGAGAATTTGTTTAGTTTGAAAAGGGGGATTTGATGCACATGTTTGGGTGGTTCTATTATTATATTTGAATTACTTAGCATGATTATTGTGACTTTTCGACCCTTTTAGGGTGTACTTGTTTGTCTTTGCAAGAACTTTCCCGGTGGATAGGTATTCATGAGGAGATTACTAGTTCAGACCTTCATGGGGGCTTTGGAGCCCATGGATGGATGCAGAGACCCCACGTCTGGGGTAATATTGTGATCATCACTTGCACACAGAAGAAGGAGGTTGTTTCCTTTAGAGTCACTATATGATGTCTAGGATACAAGCTCCCATCCTTCTCTACTTAAACTCTATCCTTTGGAAGCTTGTACGTCACCCTTATAGCCCATGATGTCACTAGGGGTTGATGGAGATGAGGGAGGCTTCTGATGTGACATTTGGCACATGGTGAGAGTATGGATGACCTTTTGAGGCCTAGTTCCATACTACTCCATCCCAACGCTTCACTTCGGAAGCCCAACATCACCCTAAAGGAGCATGACATCACCCTTTGAGGGATATTTTGATGTAATTTATTTAAATTGAATTTTAAAGGGAAATTGTTGAGGTTGGCCCTATTCTATTTTTCCATTGACATTTTAGGGAAAAAGGTGATATAAATACAACTTTTCCATTTCATTTTTCATCATAAATCTCTCACAAGAGAAGATACAAGTCTAAAATTTCCACCCTAGTCGCTCCTTGGTTGAATTTTACTAGTGCACACCTCTTGGAGTACTTGCTTTGGATGCGTATTGATGATTTTTGGTGGAAATTTCTACAACTAGGTGTTTTATGATTGATTATTCTTGGTGAAGTAAGTAAAATATACAATTTTTTTTCATTCTTTGAATGGTTATGGTAAATTTTACTTGTTCATGTTAAAGATTATGAAATTGCTTGCTAGAAACCGTAGGAGAGGAACATAAGGTGTTTCTTTCTCTCTCTAGTTCTTTTCACTTATAGAATTGTCAAGAGGATATTGTATAGATTAGGATTGTAAATCCCTAAAGTGCTATCACTTTAGGTGTCCTTTTCTAGTGGCTTGTTGCAAAATATATGTCAAGTGTCCAAGGAGAAGAGGAATTCGCTAGAGCCCAAAAAGAGCTTGCACTCTAGCCAAAATTCCACATTTGAGATTCAAATCTTGGGGCCTTGAAGTGCCAACACCTCAAGACTTTATCTCTCCATCCTTAGACTGCACTATCATTTATTTCTCCAATTATTTTTTGTTGTTGTAAATGACTCCATAATCCCAAAAGACATGTGTGTACTTTCTCTATCTTGTGAGGGAATTGAGCAAACAACTCTTACATCCTATTCTCCTAAGATTCTACTAACTCTTACTAACCATAGCTTAGATAAACTTACTAATTGTGTTGTTTTGGTTACAAAAACATTTCTACAACCGTGGAAAACCTTGTAATTTGTTGCATATACTAATCTAACATAAACTTAACTATTGGCCCTTGACCAAGTTTTGAGGGATCTGGTGAAGTTTGACCTATTTTCGGACTTCGACAGCATGTCGAAGGAGGAGTGCAAGATGAAGCAGAGATCACAGATCTCGACCCCTTTTTTGGATCCTTTTTGGGTTTTTGGGATTATGTAACGGGCATGGGATGTCGTCCCATGGGTTTACCCATGTTTTGGCCTATTTTGTAATGTATAAATAGATGTCTAGGCTATGTAAGAAAAGAGGAGAAAAGGGATCTATGTGATGTGAGACTGATAAGCTAAGTGCAAGTATGGTTTGTAGATGCTCTGTGCCTACTAGGAGAGATTTGTAGAGCTAGGTGCAAGGTATTGTAACAATCTATGAAGTGCTTTGTGCTATAGTGCAAGGAAGGAGGATCTAGCAAGGTGAAGAGATCTCCTGTCCTAGGCGAAGTAGGGTTTTGAGTCTCTGTGCTTTTAACCGATTGATTGAAGACAATAAAGAAGAAGAGTTGGTGGACATAGCCCCAGGGTGGGGGTGAACCATGTAAACACTGTGTTGTTCCTCTTTGTGCTTGTCTTGATGTGTTTATAACTTCTCTTGCTAAGTGCTTTGATAGAGATAGATAAATCTGTTGATGATTTGTGCTAATGATGTGTAAGAATGTTAGATATGACCTATATGAAGGTGCTTAGTGCTTGATCTGCTAGGTATAACCTGCCTATTTAGGATAAAGTGCTTAAATACATCATATCTGAGTGAATGATGCAATGCTCTGTTCTATCTATGCAGTAGTTATTTGTTGAATATTGATGAACTGTTGATGCTAAGTGCTCTGTTAAGTATTATAATCACAGATCTGTGTCCCAACTAAGGTTGTGGACACTTGAGTCTTGCAACCACCCCTGCCTCTACCTCGGGTAAGACTTCATCTGCTTCGCAGGTGTTGCCGAAAGGACCGGTAGTTAGGGTTTTGTTGGTGCATTGTTGTAGTGTTGAACCCTGGGTCTACCCCTGTGCCAACATTAACCTACTCGGAAAATGATTTTAGAAAGTGTTTATTGATCTATTGGATGAATGCTAAGTTTTCACTGTACTTTCATGCTATTCTAAGTTGTATTTCTTGTGGATGTTATAAAAGATTAATTGTTGCTGTAAATAGATAACTTGTTACATTTTTACTTCAGACACCATGTATTTACATTGTCTACTATCAATTGAGGCTTTATTATCATTTTGGTACTTGGAAATTGATATATATATATATACTTGGGAAGGTACACAAATTATGTTCTTCCACCTCAATTTCATAGACATATACCTCTAACTTAGGTAACCAGTGAGAGGGGGGGTATATCTTGATCAAATATTTATCTTTCCCAGCCCTTTAGGTTACCAAGGATGCCTTCCTTGGGTTGGACCTCCATCCATCCCTAAAATTGGGGATTTCCCACCAAGGTGACAGTGGTGGGTTATCATGTTGTTACAACAATTTCAACTACTTGTCTTGGGATTTGGACAAGTACAAATTGTGCGATAAAAATAACCATCGATAATAATGAAATATAGGTCACAATTTTTATTTTTAGATGACATAATTGTCAATAAATCATTTAAATAAGTTTTCCTCTAAATTTTAAATTGATAATTGACACACACTATAGTTTGTCTTAAGTTTGGGATCACAATATAATTTGTTGTAGTTATTGTAATTCTATGTATATCTAATATTAATTTTTCATAACTTGATCCTTATCAAATATTTTCATAACTTTATGTTTATCATCTTTTGTCATAATTTGTCATAATATTATACTTCTCAAATTTGTAAGGACATTATAATTTGTTGTAATTACTTTGTGATTGTTGTATACTTTTTGTAATTTTGTAATATCATGTTTATGGTCTAGTGTAGGATAATTATGTTCTCTCATGATGCATTAGTGGAAATGAAAACATTGAAACATCATATGTTGACTTGGAGGGATGATTCGAGTTAATTTCACAATGAATTTGAATATCGTGTAAGAAAATGAAATGTAAGAAATCAAATTAGCTTGCATAATAAATTTTCTTTATAGATTTTTTGTATGATCATGTGAAATTCAAGTTTCTCTAACAATGGTATGTTATTTTTCCTGCAAAATATAATGCATATATTCCCATTAGTGCACATGATGGGTACCTAAATGATGAAATATCCTTAAAAAAATTCAAAAAATTGTAGAGAACAAATTATTCCTATGTACAACTATTTTTTCAAAAAATTGATGTTAATTTTATATTTTCTTAAAATTATGAAGGTCATTGTAGCCCTAAAAAATGAGGCCATGCATTAGTGTAGGGTTTGAAATTATTAACATAATCAAACAATTTTATTTTATTTATTTTCAAATCATAGATCTTGGTCTGTACTAGTGCAATA
>JZKD02S1769726.1:445085-460037 GCA_000966675.3 Picea glauca | reverse complement strand
AAAAAAAATGAATTATATTTTTTTGTTAAATATTAAAAAATAGTGTTATTTAACTACAATTTTTTTCCATGTATTGAAGTAAAGGTAAACAATGTGTTAAGAATGGTGTTTTCCAGTATATTTTAAAAGTATGGAACAATAAATTAATTAAGAAGACACAATTATATGAAAAATGGTAACTTCAAAAAAGTAAATGGTAAAAAATATTTTTAAGATTGAAAGAAGAATGGAAAAATGACTAAAAACACCATTGAATAAAAATAAAAAATAAAAAATAAAAAAAATTGAAAAAACTGAAAATAGATGAAAAATAAGCATTTAAAAAAAAATGTGTAAACATTGTGGATTGAACACTGTAAAATATCGAAAGACCATCTAAAAAGGGACAGGGGGTGCTACCAGTAGCACCATTTTGAAAAACGGGGTAAAAAAATGGACCCCCCCAAAAACGAGTACTCTGTAGAGTTCTCGTTAAGTTGGTAACTATGCTTGTTGTTAAATATGAAGTCCTACCAAGTAAGGAAGAACCAAAGAAAATAGAGTTTGATACAAAGGATGATGAATTAGACTCTATAGAATAACATGAATTAGAAGAAAAAGATCCTTATACTCCATTATTGAGGAGATCGATGCGGGAAAAAAAGGTTACTAGAAATGTATACTCCACCTAATTTCCGTTCAAATTTTTATTTTTCTATTACTGATGATGATCCTAGAAATGTTAGGGAGGCAGTGGATTCATAGGATGGAAAACTCTAGAAAAAGGCCATGGTTGAAGAAATGACATCCTTGGATAAGAATGAGGCTTAGGATCTAGTGGAGTTTCTTATTGGAAGAAATCCCATTGGTAGCAAATGGGTATTTACAAAGAAGCTAAATGCAGAAGGCAAAGTGGAGAAATACAAAGCTCGATTAGTAGCAAAGGGTTATTCCTAGGTTGAGGGAATTGATTTTGGTGATATTTTTTCTCATGTTGCAAAGTTAACCTCTATTAGATTTTTGTTATCTATTGTTGTTTCATTTGATTTTGAAGTAGAACATATGGATGCGAAGACAACATTCCTACATGGGGATATGGAAGAAGAAATCTACATGAAGCAGCCATAAGGATTTGTTGTGAAGGGAAAGAAGGATCTAGTTTGCAAGCTAAAAAATTCCCTTTATGGTTTAAAACAATCATGAAGGATGTGGTATCAAAAACTTGATACTTATATGTTGGGACTTGGCTTTACAAGAAGCAAAGAGGATCATTTTGTATATTTTAAATTAATTGGTGATCATTTGATTTATTTGGTCTTGTATGTGGATGACATATTGTTGATAGGAAACAACAGGGAGATTATCCAAGATGTGAAAACTCAATTGTCCTCTAAATTTGACATGAAGTATCTTCGTGCTGCAAATTTCATTTTGGGAATGGAAATTAAAAGAGATCGGAAAAACATGAAAGTATGGTTAAATCAGATAAAATATGTCAAGACAATATTGGAGAGGTGCAATATGAAAGAATGTAAATCGGTCAGGGTCCCTATTCCTATACATGTAAAGTTATCTATGAATCAATGTCCCAAGACACAGGAGGAGGAGGAGGAAATGTCCTGTGTTCCATATGCGAGTGCAGTTGGCAATTTGATGTATGCAATGGTCTGTACTAGACCAGACATTGCACATGCAGTGGGAGTTTTGAGCAGGTATATATCAAAACTAGGGAAGCATCATTGGACAATAGTAAAGAGATTTTTCAGGTATTTGCGTGGCACTACTAGTTATGGATTGTGTTACCAAGGAAGATCAGTTTTAGACAGAGTGTTGTACATACATGGCTTTGTGGATGCAGTCTGGGATGGATATCTAGATCATAGAATATCTACAAGAGGGTATGTGTTTAACTTGTTTGGAGGAGAAATTAGTTGGATGAGAAAAAGATAGTTTGTAGTGTCATTTTCAACTATAGAAATTGAATACATGGTAGCCACTCATGCAAGTAAGTAAGCAGTATGGTTACAGATATTTTGTTCAGGCATTGAGTTGGTACAACAAGTTGTAAGGATAGATGGTGACAGTCAAAGTGCAATTTTTTTTGTGAAGAACCTTGCTTATCATTCAAAGACAAAGAATATTGATGTTCAATATCACTTTGTGAGAGACATGGTTGAAGAAAAGAAGGTGTTTCTGATGAAGGTGGACACTTTGAAGAATGTTGCAGATTCATTAACAAATTCTATGAGCACTAAGAAGTTCTCTTGGTGTAGAGGATCTATGAGCATTGTTTCCTTGGATTGTTGAGTATATAACCTTGTAAAACCATGTATGCAAAGAAAAAAACAAGTGGGAGAATGTTGAATATGTGTTATATTCTTTGCACGAATAGGGGGGTAATAGGGGGGCATAGCACCCCATTCCTGGAGTGTCATAGGGGGAAAAAATTTGGTTTTTCGTGTTTGGGTTTGCAAGGGTAAAATCTCTATGTAATGTGTGTATTTTCCATTGTATATTTTATGTTCTTTTATTGAAAATATGTTTTCATTAAAATATTGTACAAGGTTAAAATCTACAATTTGTTTACACATGAAAACTTGAATTTATGTTTACTAACCGAGGGTGGCAATGCCCATTACCTCTCTACACCAAGATAACTTCACAACAGTCATAGAATTCATTAAAATGTCTTCTGTGATTTCCAAAGTGTCTACTTTCTTCAGTAGTACCTTGTTTCTTTCCATCATGTCTCTCAATAAATGGTATTGTACATCAATATGCTTCATCTTGGAATGATAAGTTGGGTTATTTTCTAGTAATATTGTTCTTTGACTATCGTGATTTATCTTCATATCTTTCTGCTCAAACCTAATATTTGAACACAGTTGATGCAACCATACTGCTTATTTACTTCCATGAGTGGCTACCATGTATTCAACTTATGTTGTCGACAAGGATACCACCTCTTGACGCTTACTCATCCAATCAATTTCTCCACTGAACATATTAAACACATAACCACTGGTCACAACCTTCATCGATCCAAATATCCATCCCAATCGATGTCTACAAATCCATGGAAATGTACTTCCATTTCAACTTCATGTTTCCCTTGGTAGCATATAGCATAATATTTTGTGCCACACAAATACCTAAACACTCTTTTGAAAACAATCTAGTGCTCTTTTCCAAGTGTCGAAATGTATCTACTCAATACTCCCATTCCATGAGAAATGTATGGTCGAGTGCAAACCATCACATACATCAAGCTACCAATAGTACTACCATAGCGAATGTCCTCTATTTCTTTCTATGTCTTTGGACATAATTCAAAAGTTTTCTCCCAGAGGAATTGGTATCTTGACCAGTTGCAATCCTACATATTGAAACACTTCAAAAATATTTCAATATACTTTCTCTGATTCAACCAAATATTTATAATTGCCCGACCTCTCTTGATTTCCATTCCCAAAATAAACTTCATTGAACCAAGATCCTTCATGTCAAACTTGGAGGATAGTTGCATATTCACTTCCTTGATTCCATTCATGTTGTTTCTGACCAACAACATGCCATCGACATACAACACTACATATATGAAACAACCTCCTTATTCCTTGGAATATACACAATGATCATCCTTTCTTCTCAAAAATCCCAAAATAAGGATGTATGCGTCAAAATTTTGATACCACATACTTGGTGATTTCTTTAACCCATAAAAGGATCTTTTTAATTTTCATACTAGATTTTTATTACCCTTTATTGCAAAACCTTCAAGTTCTTTCATGTGGATTTATTCTTCCAGGTCCCCATGTAGGAACACTATATTTAAATCCATTTGGTATATTTCAAGATCAAATGTTTTAGTCAGAGACATTAATACTCTAATGGAATTTAATTTTTCAATAGGGGAAAAAATCTCACCGAAGTTGACTCCCTCAACTTGGGAATGATCTTTCTCTACTAGTTGAGCTTTGAATTTCTCGACTTGACCTACTATGTTCAACGTTTTCTTGAACAACTATTTTCTACCAACATGCTTCCTTCCATTAGGTAGCTCTATTAAATATCACGTCTCATTCTTGTGTAAGGATTCCATTTATTTGACCATGGTGTCCTTCCACAGTTTACCCTTTTTGAACTCGATTTCCTCCTTAACTGACTTGGGATCCTCGTCAATGGAAGATAACACAAATGCAAAATGGAAATCGGGCAAACTATACCTTTCAACTTGTTTCCTTACTTGTCCATATCTCCTTACAACTGGAGTTAGTTGTTCCACCTATTCATTTGATTCAGTTGACTCATCTCAATCATGTTCATTGTTTCTCAATTCAAACACCAACTTCTTTGCTTCTTTCTCCATCTGAACGTCTTCAGAATTGGAAGTTCCTCTAACTTCCCTGAACATCACACCTTGACTATACACTAGTTTTTTTAACAATGGATCCCATAGATTATATCCTTTAACTCCATCCTTGTATACGATAAAAATACACTTGACTGCCTTATTATCCAGCTTTTTCCTCTTTTCCTTGGGAACATGCACAAACACATCACAACCAAATACTTTGAGATATGAAATTGAAGGATTCTTACCAAACCATACCTCATGTGGAGTCTATTCAAGTAGAGTTGATGAAGGAGACCTATTTACCAAATATTTTGCAGTGTCCACTACCTTTGCAAAAAAATCTTGTGCGATCCCAACACCACTAAGCATGATCCTTGCCTTATCCACCAATGTCCTATTCATTCTTTTAGTAGCTCCATTTTGTTGTGGGGTATATGGTGTGGTATTTTGCTGTGCTATGCCACACTACGTACAAAAATACTAAAATTCATTTCCACGTAATTCTCCTCCATTGTTAGTTCTCAATACCTTGATCTTCTTATCTATCTGGTTTTCCAAAAGAGATTTAAACTTTTTAAATTTCTCGAAAACCTCTGACTATTCCTCAGGAAATATAGTCATGTATTCCTAGAAAAATCATTTATGAAAGAAACATAATACATGGATTCACCAAGTGAAGGGACCGAAAAAGTCCCAAACACGTCACTATGCATCAATTCCATAATTTTGTTTTTCCCTTTTCTCTCTAGATGGGAATCTAACCCGATTTTGTTTTCCATATATGCAATGTTCACAAAAATCAACATCCAAATTACAATCAGGAAAAACTTCGACCATATATTTGTTGTGCATATCTCAAATTCATTTTTCTCTAATGTGTCCCATCGTATAGTGTCGTAGCATGGTCTTATAGAATTGACGAAGAAAATTCAATTCGATTTGAATTGATTGAACTCGAGTTGAGTCGAGTCGAATCAAAGTCATGTCGACTTCAAGAACAATAGTGATGTTACATCTAGTCGATTTGACATCCCCTAACAAATTGTATAGAGTTCCAATCTGAAATACTTTGATTAATACCATCGCCCCCCTAACCATTTTGCATGTATCCTTTTGAAATAAAGTGTGCATACCTACATCACTCATTTTTCTAACAAATATCCGATTTATTTCCAAAACTAGAATATGTAGCACACCCAAAAGGGTCCTGCTCCTCCCATATTGCAGTATCATTCAAAATCTCCCTTGTCCAACACTTTTGGTTTTTGATTCATCTCGCAAGAATACATATCCCCCTTCATATCTCTCATATTCATAGAAGCATTATCTATGAGGTTTCATATGGAAGGATGCACCTGAGTTAATCAACCAAACATCACGATTTGACTATGTATCGTTTGAAACTAGATACACATTGCCTCCTTTATCCAAAGTAGTCTTTATCTCAGTCAACAACTTCTCTTCAAATCCTAGACTGATCTCAGTCACTTTCAACTTACAGTCTCACTTGTAGTGCCCAACTTTACCACATTTCCATCACATTCTCATGAACTGAACTAGGGATTTATATATACCCTTTTACATAGACTTTATACCATATAATTTTCCTTTATCTCTATTGATTCGTTGACCTCTTACCATAAATGAATCCTTGGTCGATCCTTCCATGTTCTTCCGTCTCATTTCTTCTGAATAGAGATGTAACCATGTGTCAAGAGTTAATGTGGTCAAATTACTTCCTATAGCCGTGAATATGATATCCCGGGAGTATGGAAAAGAACATAACATGATGATACTTTTCTCCTCCTCGGTGATTTTAATATACATAGAAAACAATTGACTTATTACAGTATTAAATTCATCTAGGTGCTTTGTTAATGAGCTCCCATGACTCATCCTTAGAAGATATAGTTTCTTTCGAAAGAACAACTTGTTTAGTAGGGATTTCGACTGGCACAAGCTTCCCAACTTGTCCCACAGTTTCTTTGTGGAGTCTTTACCTGAGACATTCAACAATATTGAATCTACAAGACAAATTCAAATCATACTTTGTTCCCTTCTCTCAAGTTTCTCTCATTCTTCCCTTGACAAACCCATCAGAATGGTACATGGGCTTACAACTTCCCACTATTCTCAATCTACAAGGAGATCTCCCGTTTTAAGCTTCCAAAGCTCAAAATTCTGGCCATAGATTTTTTCGATCCCTATTCTAGAACCAATTTCCATTATTTCAAGCACAACTTTAAATATCTTTGACTTATGACTCCTACTGGACCTAGGTTTAGCTTAGATCCAAGATCTACTTAACCTTGCTTTGATATGAATCGTACATAACAACAAATACATTATGATACCACACTTGTAACAAAAAGGATTATATAGGCTCTGATATCACTTATAAGGTAATGAACATCCGCACTAAAAAAACCAAGAAAGATAAGACATATTTAAATGAGAAATAAATGACAATCACACATAGACTACACAAAGATTTTACCTAGGAACCCTTCATTGGGAAAATCAACATCATTCCTTGAGTGTCTTTCTCTCTTGTTGTCTTATTCATTCATTTAATAAAGAGTTGCATGGCTAACCTTGGTCTAAACAAAGACACAATCACCATAGATGATTTTAGAGGCCAAATTTCACAAATGGGCTAATTTTCCATGGTTTTTCCCAAAAAAAGATTCACCAATTTCCATTTTTTCTAAAAATGATTCGCCCAAATTCCATAGAATAAAATTATTTAACCTTAAAAATTGCCAAAATTTTATAAAAAGTATATAAAATCCTTAAAAAATTGAATATTTTTACAAAACTATCGCCAAACATTTTACATATTGCATATTAAGGACTAGTAATATTAGCCCATGTTTCTACATTTTAATATAAATTTCTATCCTTAAAATTATCCCTGACAATCACCATCATACTTTCTTTATTTACACAAGAACAAGCCCACAACCAATTCGACTTACATCTACATGAACAACAACATCAATGCGAACATCAACTTAATACAACTACAATGTGTCTTATTTATAGGATATAAATCATGAAAAACCCTAAATCATGGCACCCAAAAATGGTTACAGATACATGTAGATGATTGGATGCTATCCCACTAATCTCAAGATTATGTTATAGTCAACTACCAATAAATTATTGATTGACTACCATGTTGACCTCTAGCTGGTCTTCAATCGGTTGCCACTCAGCCTCCTATCGAATGACCTTTCGACTTCTCAATCGGTCACTTTGACCTTACACTTTTTGATCAATCACTTCAACCTCGACTTAACCATTGGCTTGACTTGTCTCATTGTTTGATTCTTCACCCAGTTGATCCACCTTGACTAGATAGTCAGATCACTATTCTTTTATTGAAAATAATATAACAACCCAACAAATTTCTATCTCGAAAATCTCTACATGATCATGTGATTATATTTTTATGTTTCTACATAGATAATTTCTTAGTTCTAAAATAATATAAAATGAATGTTTGGGTCATGATCGATACCTCAAACCACCACATAACCCCTCTAACAAGGATACTTGAACTCCAATGGTAATATTCATTCTATTAAATGGTTTTTCACATAAGGGATGGGTTTCAAGGACTTAACCATTGTAAAGGGAGGAAAACATGGGAGTTCTAAATGAAGCTTCTAGCGCTCATGGGCCATGAATAAGGCTTCAAACTAGCACATGAGCCCTTTAAAGGTAATACTCAAACTCCAAGTGAAATATGGTTTATCCTATAATGCCTTGAATAATAGGGATGGGTCTCAAGGCCTTGCTAATAGAAGTGGGAGGAAAATAATCCCCTTAGGCCCTAGATGAAGATTCTAGTGACCAAGGGCCATGAATAAGTCCACAAAACATAAAACATTCAAAGTGTAGGATGTCATTGTACTTAAAGTGGGAAATGATAAACAATGTGAGGTTTTTTGGGCTAAGGATGGGTCTCAAACCATGGTTGGGGGAGAAATTGATGAAATTAGGCCCTAAATTAATATTATTGAGCTAATGGGCCATGATCAAGATCTCAAACCATAAAATAGACAATTTAAAGTGGATCTTTGGCATACAAGTGGGATATGGATGTGATCGGGAGTTTTCATGCATTAGGGATGGTTCTCGAGGCCTTGACCATATTTAAGTGTGGAAAATAAGGGAATTACACAATAAACGTATCTCTATGGCTCATTAACCATCAACATGACCTCAATCCACAATGCAAGCCCTTCAAAGGTGATCTTTGGCCTTCAATTGGAATATGGGTATGATTATGAGGTCTTGTATGCTAGGTGTTAGCGATAAAAAATGCACTGGCATTTTTTAAAAAATGATGCCTAATCTTGTAGGGAATATTTGACTAGCTTCCCGGGCTCCAAATGCAGATTTGAAAGCACCATTGGAAAGATTAAGATTTGTAGATGCTGATCAGCTATTCAAGCATGCAAAACAGACTCTCCATGACTAAGAAATTTGATTTTTAAAAAAATTTGCGCTTTCACCAGCTAACCCGTCTTGAATTTTTCTAGTTAGCTGGTGAAAGCTCCGCCTTTTACCAGCTAAGGAGCGGAATATCGGGTAAATTAGCTGGTGAAAGCCTGTCATGGACAGAATAGCCAAATTTTTTCCCAGATCAATATTTTTTTGGTTAGAATGGTTTGAAACCATTTCAAATGGACAGGTGTTGAATTATCAAGTCTAATTCAACAACTAGTTTGGAAAGGGAAGTCAAAAAGGAGTTTTGTGACTAAGTTTTTGTCCATTTTTAAGGCAAAATATCAGGGATGAACAAACACATCACCCAATTCGAATTATATCTTCATGATATCAAGCTAAGGAGCCTTGGAAGGCTGATCTCCACTTCATCAACTATTCAACACATTCAAAGGACCAACACATAGGGATCATCCTTATTCTGAGGGTCTATCCCTATCTTTTTGTAAATACAGTTTTTGTTTACTGTTTTTAGATAAACAGATCCATAGTTTAAGGATCTGATAACCATATTGTAAAGCTATAAATCTACAGAAAGAAGACTAAGATGGGGGCAATCTAGGAGACATTTTTTGGCTATTGTACTAGACTCTTTATTCATAATAGAATCACAGTCCTCTTTTGTTTTCAATGACATATTTCCTCATACTTTCATCATTCTGTACTTTATTTCAGTTTAGCTCAGCTTCTAAGAACTATTATCTTCTTATTAAGCTCATGAACTTGAACTAAAGTTTTTCTTGCTATCTTGTATGACCCTGCACATTGTGTATTTGGTTATCTAGACTAGTATTCTTCATATCCTATTCAAACTTTGTTGTCTGATCATTGAGTTCTAAAATCATTGTCTTATTCGAATGTATGAAGTGGTCCTTTTCATTAGCTATTAAGGTATCCTATTGTTCCAAGCATACAGAATTTACCATATCCTTAAGTTACCAAGCATTCTTAGCCTACAACCCTAAGGAGTTTCTTGGAGTGATAAAAAATTGGCGTCGTTGCCGGGGAGAGGAGATCGAAGCCCAGCTTCCTTGGGAGACGACAAGATCCATCTTTGATGATAGATAAATCTTGGACATTATTTGGTTGTAATCATCTATCTGGTGACTCCATGAAGGATGAATTCAGTGGCGACTCCATGAAGGACAGATCTGTTGGCGACTCCACTGGTATATAAATGAATCATATATTAGCAAAGAGGTATGCGTTATGCAATTTCTCAAGTATTTTTGGTTACCCTCATCCAGTACCTACTAGAGATGAATGGGAACGTAGTATTCCCAGATTTCGTGGAGAGAAGTGGGAAGTACCAGCTGAACATTTGTTGGATTTCCATGACTTTATTGACCGGCTTGAAATTATACATGAGGATGTTCAAATTAGGCTGTTCAAATTTTCATTAGAAGGGATTGCTCTTGACTGGTGTCGGTCTCTTCCAAGTGCAAGTGTCTGCTCTTTGGCTGATTTTCATGTTGCCTTCCATGTGTTTTGTAAATACCATTTTTCAGATGACCTTCTCTATCCTAATGTTGTCATGATTTCAATTTGTTGAATAAGGAATCAGATAGTTATGTGAAATATGCTACAGCAAAATATATATCTCACCATGATCAAGAGATGAGTGATCTTCAAGATGATAACCTTAATATAGATGCTTTTGACATTGTACCAAATGCATCTATTGTCTTAGGCTACCAGGAAAATCCGATTATCCCTTTTGAAAAATTGAAAAGTGAAGAGAAAATTGACAAAATAACAAGTGACAGTTTCAGATCTGCAGAAGATGTTGAGGGTAGCTCATAGTTTCTAGATTTGCAGGGACTGTCTAATCTTCAGTTAAAACTCAAGGAGGATTTTTCTTCTCCTTATGAATATGTTATTCCAAATTATGATGAGAAATGAAGTGAGATTTTTCCAAAACTGTTTTATCATCCTGTTGTTGATCCTGCCATCCAAGAAACTTCATTTTTGTTATTAGAATCTCATCTTGATTTTTCTATATTCGATAAATACAATGAGGAGGAAGGAAATTTTGAGATTTGTGAAAGCTCGTTGTCTACTTCTACTTATCAGCAGAATCATGATCAGGAATGTGTTGATTCTATAATTGATATTAGTCATGATTCTCTGGATCCCAGTTACAGAGAAGACCCAAATCCCAAATTTGAATCTACAGCATATGTTGAGGGCAGCCCACATTTTTCGGACTTGTAGATAAAGATAGATTGCAACATATATGAAGAGGAGCTGGAGGATTTAGATCAGCAATCCATCTTATATGTTTCTTTAACAGATCTCGAGCAGCCTACATTCAACAGTGAGATTAGTAAAGTCAGTTTTCAACATCTTTTCAATCTACAGTTGGATCAGCAGTCCAAAGAGGTATTACTTTGTGAATTTGATGACCCTTTTCCTGATTATTTGGAGTCTGTGAGCAGCATAGATGTAAAAAAAAATTTGTTAGAAGAAGATTGTCTTTATCATCTGCTCAAACCTCTTTTCTGCATGATATGGTTTCCATTGTTTTTCGGGTCAAGATCTAGCATGATGTCAGTAAATCAGCTCCTTACATGGTTTCATTGGAAGCATGATTTTACCTAAGTTTGAGGCAGCAGTTGGTTAAAGTAGGGTAGTTCAGTAAATAAGCTCTTTCTCGAGCATTTATTTCTTCTAATTTGCAGTAAAAATAGCAGTGAGCTTGTGTGAATAAAGGCACGTTTGAAGGTGTACAGAGATCAAATTACAGGTAAATTACATGCAAGTTATAGTTTTGCAGAGATCAAGGTTGCAGAGTTTTTCAGTTTAAAGGTCGGATCTTAACACCTTAAATAAGCCCAGGCAATTACTTTTAAATTTTTCATTAACCAAAAAAAATGTTTCGAAAGTCATTTGATTTTTTTTTTAAATTGTAAGTCTTAAACAATAAGGTTTTGATTTCTTTTGAATGAATAAAACCTTTACTGAAAAGTTTTATTCATCAAAGAAATAAAAATTTGTTTTCACCGGCTAACGTTCCATTTTAAGCTATGATAAGCCGGTGAAAAAGTTTACTTTCAACAGCTAACAAGAATCTTCACGAGCGAATAAGCCGGTGAAAGGGTTAAAACAGAGTTTTTATACAACGATCATGGAAAAATTTAAGGCATGTGGAAGATACCTGGCGTATCATCATCAAAGTAATTGGTGGGAGCAGAAAATGGATCGGATCTTCACCACGTTTGGCTGAGTCATCATTGCAAGGAAGAGAATGTGCTTGCAGTTGTCTAATGAGAAACAAATGACAAATTAATTCCAGTTTTTGGAGGACACACATGCGCGGTTGTGATGATTCTGTTGCAAAACACAACAGTGAGAAGCTTGTACCAGCGTTGACAGAAGCTGGTAGTATTTGATATTAGCATGAAAGGGAATAGCCTTATTGTTGTGTACATTGATATTATGGAGGGATAGAGCCCGAATTCAAATGTCTGAGCACACAAGTGTTGAGAACAAGTTCACACATAAAACCACAGAGATGTCTCAAGGGACCAGCAGATTTGTTAGAAGCTCAAAGGAACCACGGAAAGAAATCTCATGAAATTGAATCTCTGAAAAATTCCTTTATACAGGCAACTAATTTGAGGATGCAAAAAAAGTTTAGAAGTTTAATAATTGCAGAGTTTGCATCGCAAATAATAAGGACAGAGGCTAGTCTTTGAGGAAATGTAATCCTTGTTTTGTTTTTGATGTATGAAGACTTATTGAATTATGATGCTATAATAATTCCAAAGGTGGAGATGGTGATGTTGTTGTGAGCATAAATTCTGAGATGAAGGTTTGTAAAGAACTTACATCATGTACTCCAAGGAGAAACATATGGCAAATTACTTCCAGTTTTTGGTGATATGAAAATAAAATTTCCAGTGGCATTGACTTGGAAAACTTGAGAAAGCAAATTGCAACAAAAAGGAATGAATTGAAGCTCCAGAAGCATATTTGATCAGGAAAAAGACAGTCTTCTATAGAGAAAAGGCAGCAGGAATGTACTCCGCTCTACCCTATGCCCTTGCTCAAGTTTTGATCAAAGTACCATACATATTTGTGCAAATGGTGGTGTACGTGGTGATTGTTTATGCATTGATCGACTTACGTTGGACAGCAGCCAAATTCTTTTGTTCTCTCCTCGGGTTTCACTGCAATCTAGATGGTTTTATGTGGCTTCATAATTCCACGTCCGCGGATTCCTGTGTGGTGGAGATGGTATTATTGGGGTTCTCCCTTTGCATGGATTCTCTATGGACTGATAACATCTCAGTTCAGGGATATTTCAGATGAAATGGTGATGGCCGATGGTGGGAAGCAAGAAGTGAACAAATTCTAGAGGCGTGGGAAGGCCCTTTATCCAATAATCGCACGACGCTACTCCTATTAAACAAAAACTTGACAAGAGCTGCAATCACAGCCAACTGGGAAGATATTGGCCTGGATTCTTCTGATAAAATCCAAGTTAGAAACGTATGGAAGGGTATAAGAGCTGGCAAATAATGGAGTGTATATCCCAAATTTTTAGGCACATAATCAGTGGTAATTAAAATGGCTAGAGACACCTGTCAGTTACTAGAAATACAATGTCATTCAAAGCTTGCTGCTCGTCGTATTCAACGTCCAAAGAAAGATGGCGAAGGTGACGGGTCAGATGATAATGGAGAAGTTGCAACAACTTTAGACTCACGAACAGGATTAGAATCTCCGTTACTGTGGTTGCGGGCAGATCCCGAGATGGAGTACTTGGCAGATATACAAATACACCAACCTGTGCAGATGTGGATAAGTCAATTGGAAAAGGAGAAAGATGTTCAGAATTCCCAGTCCAACAATGACGTTGTACTTAACAGCAAAGTGTTAGTCCATGTTGCAGATGCAGGGGAAACAACTCTTGTTGTTTCAATGGTTGAAGGTGAAATTGTGAATGAAGATGTGGATGAAAATCTCTCTTTTTCTAATTCCCGAGAAGAATACTTTCAAGGCATGATTGTTGGCTGCACTAATGATTGTATGGATTCAAAAACACTATACCCTATATCATGTGCATCTGCATCTGATTTTTCTGGTTTGCAAAAGGTTTATCATGAGGTATTTTCACCTGAAAGAAAAGAGGAAGATCGAGAAATTGTTCATTTTCTTGTGCAAGACAAGTGGCAGCAGCTCTGAAGACAAGTGGCAGAGTTTCCAAAAACAGAATTTTAAGGGATCTTGTAAATAGCCAAAGACATAAATGAAGGTTATAAGCATTGTTGGGACTAAAAAGGCTGAATGAATCCATGCCCAATACTAATGGCACAAGGTTTGCTAGGTTCTTGGAGACCTCATAGGGACGTATCCATCCCAGTTGGAGCCAATGTTAGCAATCAAAAATGCATTGGAAATTTTTGAAAGAATGATGTATAATCTTGCAGGGTACTTTTCAATACCTTCCCGAGCTCCAAATTAAGATTTGAAAACACCATTGGAAATCTTAGGATTTCTAGATGTATATCGACTATTCAAGCATGAAAAACGGATTTTCTATGACCGAGAAATTTGATTTTGAAAAATCTGCTCTTTTCACCAGCTAATTCGCCAAAAATTTCGCTAATTAGCTGGTGAAAGTTCTGCCTTTCACCGGCTTAGGATCGGATTTGTCGGTAAATAAGCTGGTGAAAGCTCTATTACGGCCAAAATCTTATGGTTTTTTCCCAGATCGAAGATTTTTTCATGAGAATGAATTGAAACCTCTTCTAAGGCGTTATTAATAAATTATCAAATCTATCCAATCAGCCACTTTTGGAAAATAAAGAGAAGAAGAGATGTACAAGTGTCATTTACCTTTTTCAAAAGCAAGATTTCAGGGATTTTGGCAATTTTTACCAAATTCGAAATTATCTTCAAGAGATCGAATCTGAGGAGCCTTGGAAGGCTACAACTACACTTCATCAGTTGTTACCTATTGGAAGATCATCAAATAAATATTAGTCTTATTTTGTGGATCTCTCCCTAAGTTATTGTAATTGGATTTACTTTCTGTTTTTGAAGATATCAGATCCATTATTCTAGGATCTGAGAACTGAAATGTAATGATATAA
>JZKD02S1769726.1:411872-433692 GCA_000966675.3 Picea glauca | reverse complement strand
TTCCTGTGTCAGTTGATGCCATTGGGGGAGGAAGACAATGGAGGCGATCCTGTCAATATGCGTGGGCCGAAGGTCGGGTCTCTGTCGCGGGCGGGGCTAGGGTTTTGCAGAGCATTCCCTTCTCATCCTGTTATGGATGATCATTCTTATTATCAAAATTATTATTTTTATTATCTAAAATCAATTAAATTATTGAACAAAAACATAGTATTTATTACACTATACACACCCTCTCTACTCATCCATCTATCCTCATTCAACACTTAATTAACTTCATCTAACATCTTTTGCAAAACCTTGTTATGCCATATGCCATGAGTCCATACTACATAAGATCCAAAGTATTCCTACTTATCTCATGTTATTATATTTTAACTAAGTAAAATTTGACTTAGTTGTTTATTAATAGTTTTATTTTAAACAGGGTCTTCGGCTTCGGGTTGAGTGAATTTTGGCTTCGGTAGGGTCGTTGAACGCATAAATTGGTGCCATTAAAGCACACTTTGAGGTATTGGGTTTATTTAGAATGGAAAGAATGGTGACGGTGCCTAGTCTCAGAGCATTTTGAATTCTGGAGATCAAGTGGGGCATTGGTGGGATATCGTTGGATCCCTTGTAACAGCATAACACAAGTACATTGAAAACTAGCAAAGATAAGGACGAGGAGTTTAAAAATTGTTTTTCTCATTAATTGAAGGTCTCGAAATATGTGAAGACTGCAATAACACTATCAATTTTTTGACCAATGAGGAGTTAACAAAACACTATTTTTGTTATATTAAAAAATAATTTTTTTTACTTGTTATGTTGAACATTAAAACTGAGATAAAATTTTCAAATCAACACAAAATTAATATGAAAGTCAATGCTAACTCATTGCTATATACTAACTTCGACAGTACAATAATGCAAAACTAAATATTTATTTTAACTTCAAAAACTAGTTTCTTACATAGAAAGAACCTTCTCTTAAAGGCATATCCAAAATGGGGAGATTGACTTTGATTGTATCATCCCCTTTATTTTAATGTTATTTTAATAATAAAAACTAACTACTTATTAAATGCACTATCATGTTCTATCACTACTATTCTTAAATGGTTCCCTCTCTTGGAATTTGTATCACTTCTTCTCTATTTGGAGATGCAAGTGTCCCCACTTGCAAAATGAGATGAGGAAAATGAGTAGTAAATTCATCTTGTAGAAATCATTTATCTTGGGTAAGAAATTTACCCTTGTTTCCCATGAAGTATGTAGTGGTAATGTAGCAATGAGTGTATTAGTGGTGCACCTCTCGTTGGGTATCATTGTTTGTGGGAGATGAAAATTTAGAACTTTTTCCACCAAATGAGATATGGGAATATCTTCATCCAGCTTGGGCTAGGAGACATTAACTACCAAATGATTGCTCAATTGCGTTGGAAGCTCCAATTTAAAGGCATTTTCACTAACCTACTATAAAATCTGATATGGGCCATAAGAGATTAGATGAATCTTATAATTATTATCACCTTGAAAGTTTTGTTTCTATAGATATAACCATAGCTTATCACCAGCTTGGAATGATGCACGATACGATGGAAATCACATAGCATCTTAATGTGTTCTTGGTTTCTATGAAGGGCATTGCGTACCTCGATATGTATATGGGCTAGATATTACACAGATGTAGTAGCATACTCCCGGGCATTGATTTGTTGCTATGAAGTAGGAGTTGGAAAGGTGGTAGGAAGCTCAAAAGGGGCAATTAACTAGTACCCATAACGCACTTCAAAAGGAGAATTTATCCTATGACATAATGCAATTCGTTGTTATAACATTGTTTCACCTTGTGTAACACCTAATCCCACTACCATCTCTTAGAAGTATTAGAGGATTGTATCTTGCACTCCAACATCTACAAAAGCACCTTCTAAAAATGAATGAGAAAATGACCATCCTATTAGAAGTGGCAGTGAAACATGTTGTCACCCTATAAATTTTACGTTGATTTTATGGGTGATTGTGATTTTGTAGCGCCAGAGCTTAAAATGTTAAAGTGCTCCTGACACTGAATGCATTGTTTATCCAATCAAACTCTTAGTTTTCTTTGGCAAAAATTTATAATTTGGTCTCACTTATGTTTTTGGGCTTGGTGAGCCTGAGGCCAATCTCCACTAAGCTATCAAAGCCCAAGCAATAATTCCAACACCGGGGTGGGTTATTGTTTTCACCAAGTCACTAGAAAAGAGTTCGGTCAAAGTCATGGAGCCCTAATCTCTATGGGTCCGAGCCCGAGGCCCAATCTCCACTGAGCTATCAAAGTCCACAAGCATCAAAGCCCAAGCACCAAGGCAGGTTATTGTTTTCATCAAGTCACTAGAAAAAAGTTTGGCCAAAGTCATCGGGCCCTAATCTCTATGGGACCGAACACTAAAAGTCCAATTCAAGCCCTAATCTCTATGGGACCGAGCCCAAGGCCCAATCTCCAATAAGCTATCAAAGTCCACAAGCATCAAAGCCCAAACACTAAGTCCAGTCGAGGCAGGTCACTGTTTTCACCGAGTCACTAGAAAAGAGTTTGGCCAAAGTCATCAAGCCCTACCGAGGCAGGTTATTGTTTTCACCAAGTCACTAGAAAAGAGTTTGGCAAAGTCATCGAACCCTAATGCCTCGGTTATTGTTTTCACCAAGTCACTAGAAAAGAGTTTGGCAAAGTCATCGAACCCTAATCTCTATGGAACTAAGAACCAAAAGTCCAATTTAGCACTAATCTCTTTTGGATCGAGCCCGAGGCACATTATTGTTTTCACCAAGTCACTAGAAAAGAGTTTGGCAAAGTCATCGAACCCTAATGCCTCGATTATTGTTTTCATCAAGTCACTAGAAATTTTTTTGGCAAAATCATCGAACCCTAATCTGTATGGGACCAAGAACCAAAAGTCCAATTCAAACCCTAATCTCTAGCGAAGAGAGCCTGAGGCACATTATTGTTTTCACCAAGTCACTAGAAAAGAGTTCAGCCAAAGTCATCGAGCCCTTAATTCTATGGGACCGAGCACCAAAGTCTAATTAGTGCTACATATCTTTTGAAAGTTGACAAAATTAGTGATATCGTGGACACTCTGGTGTGCACATTATTTTAAGGACAACATAATAATGAGGATATACATTTAGATACTTTAGGCTACTTTATTCTCTATGATAATACAACAATCTGATAGACCATCCTCTCATTATGAGTGGCATATATGAGATAATTTTTAGTAAGTGAGTGCAAACATCTATGAGATAATTTTTAGTAAGTGATTGTAAAATTTATATTAGAAAAAAAATTCAAGGGAGAACCACTTAAAGTGGTGGATGTAGCTTCTTGTTATTATTGATATATGCATGTGTTTGGGGAAAAAATATTTGGAGTGAGAAGTGGATTTCATTAAGTTAAAGTTTATTTCAAGGGAAACTCAAGGAGTTATAAGGTGCATTCTTTTTGCAATAGAACTTAAAGGAAGACTTTGATGTGTATTTAAGGAGTTATAAGGTTATGTATGGAGGATTTTTCTCCATTTATTGTAATTGGAGTTATAAGGGTTTTTATTTTGCCTTGAACATGTAAAGGTGTTATAAGGGGTCCAACAAATTGCATTTGTAAAATTGTATTTGGTGTTATTGTTTAAGTTGTAGACCTACCCTAAATTGAATAAGGGGGTCTTAGGATGGTCTTAGGATATTTGCGTGCATCTAAAGCATTGGTTATCCTATAGTTTTTTGGCATTCATGCAACGAATGATCGCTCTTGGCATGCACAACAAGATACATAATTGAATTTTGTAGCATCAACTGATAAACATATATCTTTCATATTTTGCATAATGGCAAGAATTGAAGAAATATTTACAATATTGCACACATTAATTAACTCAACTACATTATCTACAATTGCAATAAACAAGTGCACCCTCAATACAATGATTATTTGTTTACAAGTAACACACAAGAACGTTGATATGTTCAAACTTCAAAACAAATTGGTTTCTGATGAGTTAAATCTCATTCGACACCAACAATGTGATTTCAACAAACAAAATGACATCAAGGATGAAAATAATGAAGATTCTCAGTTGACTAGAGATGACACTAATAAACATGAAGATGAATTGATGAAGTCCTTATGTCAGAAAAAGTTGTGGATAAATGTGGCAAAGAAATTAGAATTGTTTGACCATGGGAAGAATTATGTTTTAAACAAAATTGATATGGACTAGGATATGAAAAGGATGCTAAAAACCTTTTTCATATTCATAATTATAGAAAACCTATTTGCTTTGTGAGTGGAGGTTTTTTGAATGATGATAAGAAGACAGAGCTTGAGGATATTGGTAAGAAACAGGTACATGATATTGTTGATGATGATCGTGCTACAGATATTCCTGATCATGATAATTGGTCGGATAAAGAACCCATATAGTGCAAACACTATCACCGGTTTGACCATGATAAGTAAAACTGTTTTGATCCTCACCCATGCAGATTTTGTGGGAAGACAAATCACCTCTCAGTAACGTGTCAAAAGAGAAAGTGGAAACATATTCATTTTGAATGGTTAGGGAATTGGCATTGGCATTTGGAAGCCAATTTATTGGAGCATTCTTATCGACGGATTTATACACAAGTACAATCGTACTTGATTGGATATATTTCTACAGTTGACGGACATCAATGTTTTTTAGGATTGGATGATATAGGGTATGATCAGGACCCAATTGATTAGTCTTTTGAGTTGAAGATCGAGTCTTCAGAATCCACTGGAAGATAGTTTGATTACCCTTTTTTCACTTTCAAAGGGGGTATATCTCATTATCTAGACTTCTCACTTTTTAGTTGTCAGGGGGGAAATTAATGAAAAGCGTCAAGCTCCAAGTTTCAAAGTCTACCTTTGATTTGCAGTTCATTCAGGATTGTTCTCTATCCTGCATTCTGGATTTGTGTCTATTCATAATATGATTGTGTGTCTATTCAGAATATGATTGTAATTGGGTTCATGATCGGTTGTACCCAACACCCTTGGGTTTTATGGTCCAAGTTATAAGTCTTTCAATAGGCTGTTGTATTCCCCATCTATTTAGTAAGTCTTGTTGAGTCAAACATTTCTATTCCTCTTGTCCATAGAGAGGATGTTGTGTTAAGTTGTGGCATGAACCATTGTGTAGCTTGATGGCGTATCAAAGACATTGAATCTTTGATTAAGGGGGGGGGCGATATGAGATACTAATCTCAGATTAAGGGACCAAAATATGTGAACAAATGATCAAATAGGAAACAAGCATGCATTCTACTCACAACAAAATCAGTGTAGTCAATGAAGTTGATAATGATTAGATGATAGATCAGTGTTTCGATCTGCATTCGTGTGTACATTATGAAAGCGTACACATTGCTCTAGTAGCTTATACAGGTGTTGGATCTCTTCTTGGCCATACTTGTGAATGAATCAAGGAAATTTGAAACACTTGTCCCTGACAGGGGGGAAATCTAAAGTTTTCAGTCAGGTTCCAAGTTTGATTTAGAGCCTGTGAACAGATGATCAAGTATGCAACCTAGTTCCTGGTATGCAGTCTTGTTCCTAAACATATTGTTGTTGATATGGTTTGTGGTAATCCTAAAACCATTCATAGTTTGTGGTCAGCTTAAAATCACCAATCAAGCTGAAGATATGAAGTTTTGCTTGTTACATTTTCAGTTTTTTGAGCCTTGAGCTCTTGTTAGTTTATGGTCAACTTAAAACCATGCCATTTAGTAGAAGATATCATCTTCTTCTAGACATTCGGTTTGTAGTCATCTTGAAACCATCAGATTGGTTTGTGGTCATCCCGAAACCACCAAATGAGTTTGTGGTCACCCTTAAACCACCAATTTAGTAGAAGACATCGACTTCTGCTATTTTTTTAGGGTTTAGAGGGCATCTTCAACCAACCCTCTGAATATTCTCTTGACACATGTGATTGTCAAGTAGTGGTAATTTTTTAGGCAAGAACGAACTTATGATGAAGGGGGGATGTTAAAAACTCTAATCATAGTTCGTTGGTTTACTTAATTGTTATATAGTTTGATCAGAATCTGGACCAGGGGTCAAATTTTACTCAAAAATCAAAGTTCTCAGAATTGCCTCAAAACAAATGGGTTTGTAGCCCTCGTCGTCACGAACCCAACGCAATTTATTTCGTCGCAAACGGACGTCGGGAGCGAAAGTTATCGCGATCTGTTCGAATCGCCAAACATGGAAAAAAATGGGTGCTGACTGGGTAGGCCGTACTGCTGACGTGGCAGAGGCCGTACAGATGACTGGGCGTCCGTACATGCTGACATGGCGACCGTACGGTAACTTGGCAGTTTGATGACATGGCGTATTCGTATTGGTTGATGGTTGCCCAATTTAAGGGTGACACGTGTCCGATTGAAAGCGAATAATAAAAAGACACGTGGCCCAATCGGAGTGCGCCACGTGTCCCCCTCAATTTTGTTTATGTGGTCGTATAAAAAGTTATGGAGGCCACGGGGTTCGACCCCCGGATCTCTCCACATGCAAACGCTTTCACAAACCTACGCCAACCGGTATACCGCCCTTTAGTTCTTAATACAATTGTGGGTATTATATTATTTGAATTTTCATAAAGTTTCAAATGGAGGGGGGTAGGGCCGGGGCTAAGCCCCAGCCCCCGGTCACCCGCATTTCACATACGACCATACACATATTTCAAAAGGAGCGCGGTTTGGTTTATGTTTTATTACATTACACATGACCGTATATAACGTTGCCGTTCGCGCGGGGTTGAAATGTGTGGTCCACGGTTATACACATTGAAATGTGACCAAACCACAAACAAACGGTTGGCGCGAGGTTTGCGTGGAAGTTTAAGCCACGGTCACAATTGTTATATGCACATGACCCTGCTTTCCAGTGGATTGGGCGCGCAGGATTTTTAATAACATTTTTAGCCCACGGTTGTATGTTATAACATATGACCACTATACAGTGGTAAATTGCGCGGGGTGTTATGAAATATGACACACGGTTATGTTACATGTAATCACATGTGAACATTTTATATGTTTGCGCGCGGTTTAAAGTTGTGAAGTAAACCCCGGTTCCATGCGTTTAACATGTGACCTATGCAAACAGCGCGCGGGGTTTTATATTGTACCGTGGTCCTATTACTTTGTCATACGACCATTTTAGACGGAGTTTGTGCGGGATTATGTTAAACATGACCATTTACCATTCGGTTAAGATTAAATATGGAGCGCGGGAGTTGGTGTGTTGACCCGCCACTTGTCACATATCCATTGCACGGTGGCAACAGGTGCCTATTTTAGCGCTGGGACGTGGCCATATGGCCTCCCATGCGCCCAACACCTCCGACTTGGGGGGCCTTAGTTCAGCTAACGGTTCGACAAATTGGCACATTTTGCGGGACGCGCGTGTGCTGGGTTTATGCACACGAAAACGCTCTGGAGCTAGGTGGATTTTTCCCACAGGTGCAGAATGGCGAACCAGTAACAGAGCTTGAAGGGGGAAAATGGCAGAAGCCATAACTTTTGGAGTTTTTGGCCAAATCAGGTGCCGAAAAAGCCCAGCTAGGGGTTTTTGGACGTTCTGAATCCATTGGTGAGGTTTTCACAGGCATTTGAAGAGCCCATTTGCAGGTTTTTCACATTTGAAGTTTGAGGAAGCTTAAGGAGCCTTGAAGCCCTCATTGTTTGAGGCATTGCTCAGATGAGCCCATGTCCATTTTCAGAGTTTTTACAGTCAAATTTGAGGTTTTTATGTATTCTGAATCCAATGGTACAGTCTATAAATCCATTGGAGTTGAGAAGCAGCTTATAAAGAGCATTTGACAAATTAATCCCAAAGAGCCAAGTCCATTGAAGGAGGCTCAAGGAGACGTAGCCCAGAGAGGGGTGAACTCCTTTATCATCTTGCTATTGTTGTGAGTTTGCTGTGTTATTTGCTGCACTTTTTATGGCTGTGTATTGGTTTATAACACATATTAAATCTTTTAAAAGAACATCCCTCACACATATACATTGACAAGAAGAACCAAGAACTTATCACATAAACCCTCTTGCACATTTTAACACATGAAGCAAGGTCCTGTTAAGATTTATTTTATGAGGTAGAGGGTGCTTGCATAGCATAACAAGTTAGCCTTCTATTTTCAGATCATAGTTACATGAAAGTGATGGTCTTTTTTGTATTATATGTGTATGTCTATGTACATGATTGTTTTCTCATTGATGATTATAGAGTATTCTTTTTCTGCCAATATTCTATTTATCTCTATTCATTATGATTTTTTTATTGCTTCAATTATTTCTGTTATGTTTCTATTGTTTTCTTCATTATGAATCTAACAACTACAACATCAAAATGAATGAATGACAACATGGAGTCAAGTTCTTGTTTGGCCACTTTGAAATATTAAGAGTTTCGAGTTTAGTATTGTGAGAATTGTTTTCATGGGAGTTGATATAGTTCAGATCTTATCACCATGATTGTGTGCATGTCCATATCAATCATAGGTCTTCAAATATCATGTAGAGGTCAAAGAAGTGAAAAGAAGTTGAAGAAGGGTTTTCGCTGCGCAAGTTCTGAAGCTTTCAGTTGCGCAACGAATTGCATCTCCATCCTGTGCAACTATGACAGAACATTAGAATGCCTCTGGATCGACGATGACAGATCAACAAGCATGTCATCTCATATCCAACGAATGTTAAGGTCAAATAACATCAATATATGGATTCAAAGATATGATTTATCAAGTTGTTATATGTAATTAATGAGTCAAGTTTGACTCCCTCTTTTTAGCAAATAGTTCATATTTTGTTGCCAAGATATTTTGTAACTATAGCTTGATTTAGGGAGGCAGTTGAATTTGAATTTAGGAGGATAGAGGATGTATTTTGTATATATTTTATGATCCTTCATGAATCCAAGAGAGCACTAGTGTGAGAAAACTTTTCTGTAAATTTTACTGAGATTAATGAATTTGGCATGGATTAGAAGTACCTGAACAATTTGACTTCAAGGATACATGTGCAGTTTCTTTCCTTATGTGTGTTATTTCTTAAAGTATGTTTTCTTGTTTCATTAAATTCATGTGAATGTTTTTCTTATATGATGCTTGAGAAAGAAATTTATGTTACACAATTCATCTAAAGGTTGTTTCTCTGTTACATACACTTAAGAATTTACATTGTTTTTCCTCCTTTATCATCTTAGGATTCATCTAAATTGATACCCTAGGTTGTTGAATCTATTTCGTTTTCAACTATCCATATACAACGATATTTCAATAACTTAAGGAGGCAACTTCTATCTATCCCTTGGACTTTCACTATTCAATTAGACCAGAATCCAACAAAACCATTGGTCTGAAACCCTGTTGACTCCATGCCCAATGGTCCTCTCCTCTTCCCTACCAACCAATTTCATAAATCATATTCTCATTTTCAGATCTGGCCTCTGTTCGTAATCAGAAAACCAGTCTTTTTAGTGACCGAGTATACAAGAGAGATCCCTCTTTGGGTTGGAAGGGTTAACTTCCAACGTTCAAGTGGTTTGTGGTTACCTCTGTGATTTTCTTCCTCAGCCATATCAATTTATAGAGTGATAACAAAACAAAGGCTAAAAGTTGCCCAAACATGGTGGAAAAATAAGTCTACTATCTACTGTGCAATAATATTCTTGTTACAGGACATGAATACATACATATTTGAAAATAAAAGACTACAACAAAAACAAAAAGACATTTCTATAGGGTCAACAAAAATTCTGAAATAAAATATAGAGAAACATCCTTTGAAGGATGTCTAGGAAGTGGAAGTGGTTGTTACAATCGAAGCTTGTGATTGGTAGGTTTATTCTGGTTGCACATGGCATAATGCCTCACACAGTGAATAACCTATTGGGGCATATAAGGCCAATATAAATGTTTTTGTAGATGCAAGAGGGTCTTTTGGATGTCGAAGTATCCCCTATAGAGCGAAGCATGTCTTCCCTTATCAACAACAAATGGGCCCCAATAGTAGCTGCATAAATATGTATCAAGTGGTACAACTAGCCCTCCTAGAGTGTTTAGTCTAGAAATTGCATCTGATTTACTATAGTAGGGTGTTGTAGGGCATATGAAATCAGATCAAGCACTTGATTTGTTGCATGTTATTGTTTCCATGTATCAAAAGTGGGCACTCTCACCTCTAAAAGTTGCAAGATTGAAGTAGGTGGGTGACTCAAAAGATCTAATACTTGGTTGTGTGACCCCTTTGTGTATTTGAGCACTAGATGAAACTACTAGATATAGGCAACCCATTTTAGGTGATTTTCTTCCTTAAACTTAGATTGTGAAAAGATAAATAGATGGTGATCTATGTGGAATATGGTTTCTTTGCCCAAAAAATAAGGATGTCAGTGTTTTAAACTCTAAACCAATGCATAAAATTCCTTGACATATTGTTGTACTTCAGTTTATCCACTGATAAGGATTCTAAATGATACGTTATAGGATGGTATCCCTATTTTAGAATGACCCAAACAGTGTAATTCAAAGCATCACACTCTATCTCAAAGTGTTGCTAGAAGACATGCAATTGGAGGATGGTCGTAGAATACAAGAGATGTTTGAGATTCTAAAAGGTGTATTTGGTATTTTGGGTCCAATAAAAAAGTCACTAATTAGAGAGTACATGGAGAAGATTTTCCTTCTTGTAAAATTCAAATATTTAGTTCTCATAAAAATTGACACCGCCCAAAAAACATTTAAGGTTAGGCGCAATGTGGGGTAATGTATAGTATATGAGGGTCTTGACATTATGAGGGTTTGTTTGAATGCCTTATGTATAAACTAAAATTGTCGAGTAATAAATAAAGTGCTATACAAACACATATTTTTTAGTGTTACCAACAGTTGATTGGGATGTAAAATATCCATCACTTGACAAGGTGAAGGACTTGGTCTTCTCGGTCTTGCTGAATATTAATATATCATCTATATAATAATGACACAATATCCAAGGTGTGGATATATCAAGTCATTAATGAGTCTCATAAAAGTGGTAGGGCGTTGGTGAGACTAGAGCGCATAACCAACCACTCATAAAGTTGAAATTTGGTTTTGAATTTTGTCTTCCACATCAGTTTCCTTCACTATGACCTGATGGTATCCTAAAGTTAGATCCAACTTTGAAAAATAGCAAGCACCTTGCAAATGGTCCAACAAATCTCCGATACAAGACAATGCATATCTATCCTTGACAATCACCTTATTGAGAGATCTATAGTTGGTGACCAACCACCATTCATGGGTTTCATTCTTAGGGATGATAAAGGAAACCAATCTACAAGGTGAGGAGTCAGGGTGAATCTTTCTTACTTGTAGTAGTTTCTGGATTTGTTTATCAATCTAAGTTGTCTTGGTAGGGATAAGATGATAGGACTAGGTATTGGGAAGGGGGGTGCTAGGCATAAGTTTTATGGTATGCTCACTATTCCATGGGGGTGGAAAAGTGGTGGCTTCAATAAAAAATCCTAATATTTAGGGAGGAGAAGTTCCAATGATGTAGGGCTTGAAGAGTTTTGATTAGGCTTAGTTTCCTAGATAATACATAGATGCAAACATTTATGAAGGACAAATTGGTGTACAACATCATTATTAGATAGATTTTTTGGTGAGGAAGAAAGAAATGATTGGAAGTAGAAGTGTTAGACCATCCTTAGTGAGGGTACAGGTGTTGGTGAAAGAAGAATGTAGCATAGTGCTCATGCTAGTATGATATCTATAGTAGTAGTAAGCCGACACAATCTAGTGGAGTAACATTAGATAGCACAATGTCTCAAAAATGAGGACCAATGGTGAAGGTGATACTACATTGTTGGGTACAAACAAGGATTGAATATCTTCATTCAATCAATCAAGATGGTAGGGTGAGGGTGGGGAGTTACCAACAAAGACAACAATTTCATAAGGGCCGCTGAGAGAAATATTTTTTGGTTGTTTTTTCGTCCATGATGAGCTTTACGAGACAATATTTTATCTGGAAATTTTGAGAAAAGAGGGTGTGACAAGTCAGAGAGACTGTACATGAAAAGCATGGAACTTTGTGGTGCTATGAGAACATGACTTATGGGATGTAGAATATTGACCAATTGGGGGGTGGGGAGGTGGTAACCATAGGAGAAGGCCTACCCATGGGAGAGGTATGTTGTGGAGGGGGAATTGAGATGGAGAACAAAAGGGCACAAGTGTTTCCCTAACTTCCTTATAGAAACCAAAGGATGTTGAAAAGATAATGAAAGAGAAGAGTTATACACCAAAGCAACTTCATGACATAGATAAGAGTTATGTACAGCGATATGCTCTGTACATAGCCTGGTAGATAGAAGTCCTCTTGAAGTGTAGTGCAAAAATGGTCCTAGATATTGATGGCACTAGAGGAGCTAGGTATCTCCTCATTGATTTCTATGCAAAGGGACGTTTCATTTCCTCCCTTATGTTTGACCTAATCCCACCATTGGGCAACGTATGCCTACAAATGGTAGGATGCCAAGTTGACTTTGTCTCTTTCTAGCAGTATGGTCTAATGTTGGAAATATGAAGATAAGGAACATATCCAAACCTCGACTTGATTTCCATCAAAGGCATCGGAAAAGTGTAGCAATTTCAAGGTAGGGTTCCAAAATAGTCTAATGGGTGCCCAAGACATGGTCTTACTGAGCTTCGCATATTGTAGTTTTGTAGCTAGAACACATATCACTTGAGTGTGCTCTTGAAGAAGTTGATTATAATACTAAATAATTTGTTGATGTTGTTGGAAAAATTGCATATATACTTATGCAAAGGGACATCCTCATGATTGGAGTTTTTGGGAAGAGCTATGAGGTTCTTATTGAGGTCATGGAATGGCCTAAGAAATGTGTGCTAAGAATGTGAGAGAGAGACAGTTGTGCCTTCTTTACATACCTTTGTTATTTTTTAAGAAAATGCTAATTGATAGAGGGAGTGAATCCCCATCAAAGTGCTAGAGGGTTGATGAAGAAGTAAACTAATAATTTTAAATGGTTGTGGAAGTGGGCTATTATGCCAATTGATATGTAAACCAAAAAACATAATGTGAAAGTGAATATTCTATTCACTTCAAAAAAATAGTTTCTTAGCTTCTTTTACAGAAAAATCCAAAATGAAAAACTAACTTTGATTATCTCATCCCTTTTATTTCAATGATACTTATTGAATACAATTTTATGCTATAGAAATACTCGTCCTAAACATCTCTCGGAAAATCTGTATAAGATAAATTGATTTTTTTATAACCATACTTTGCATGTGTATATCTTCATTTAAAATAAAAAACAAATTAGAAATTTTATAAACCAATATACTTTATCAATATTATATAATATAAATTTATAATCAAATAAAATATTAAATTGCTACCAAAAAGTGTTCACTAAAACTCAGAAAATTTCAAAGCATCACCAAAAGCCAGTCTACTTGGAATCTCTGTCCCATTTTAATGGAATGGTATGAAAAGTGAGAAAATAATACCCTGATGTTTCAGTAAATAGTTGAACTCTTGGGTGAAAGGAGTAGTAATAGGTGATGTGTCCATTAAGCAGTTAAGTTGGTAAGAACCATGATAAGTTTAGTATCCTCCCTCTCTATTACGTAATTACAATGTTGACAGCTTCATTTAGTTGAGAATAGAATAGAAGATCAGTGAGTGACTTCCAGGATGTTACAGGTGCAAGTATGATATGGACATGCTAGCACGGAAGATTTCAAAACAAGTCAGTGTAATCCATGTTCAATATTCAAGATTACGTTAAACGTTGATTCCCCAAAGTACTTCATTATTTGTTCAGCAAAACCAAATACCTGTATATACTATAAAAATCGGATCACTCAGATTTTCGGGGTACCCACAAAGCTCTCGCCTCCGAATTCAAATATACATATCCAGATCATCGTATGCCGAACTTCTTCAGAAACAATTTTAACATTAATAATGTCTTTCGACAGACCAACAAGGAGGAAGTAAATAAGCGCTTGCGCTGCTGAGAAAACGCTGGACATATTAATTTCCTCTCTTTCCATAAGAACACAGGTCTGGATTCTTCTATTAACTGAATGAATGCGGTGTCCAGAAATGGGTAGAAACGTTTTTTAAATCAATAATTCGGAGGTTTAACATAAAGTAATATGCTAACTCACAAAAAATACAAAATTAAACACTATCTACACACAAACACATCTATTGGAAATGAGTATATTTAATGATTTTCTAACAACTATCACAGCCACATAATTGTGGTTGTGGCTGATTAATTGTGGTTGTGGCTGATGAAGCGGAAAGGTAGATTTGATTTGCAAACAAACCCTAAAAGGATGCGGCTAGCTGCCATAATTACTTATGCATTTGCCGTTGGCTGCTGAATAGTTAGGCTAGCCAAAAGAATATGAAAAGATGTGGCCTTTCGATGTAATAAATTTCAATCATATAGTTATTAATTGAAGATGCTGGCATATTTTTTTTATCGTCCTTCAAAATCAATGAATGAGTTTTTTGTTCATAATTTTCTAGCATTTTTGAATGCATCAGTTAACCTGTTTACTTTTTAACATAAATTACTCTGTAACCATCTAATTGCCACATTCAAGTGATTATAAAACTTACATGAAATTAGAAATTTACTTCACTGTTAATTTTTCTGTTTTATACTATTAAATTAATATACCCCACTTTTATGATTTAAAAAATTACGGTAATAATATCAAAATATGAAAATTAAATAATTATATATGATATTAATCATTTTGATACAGTGTAATAGTATCAATGTACTGGACTGAATAAGGTTAGGGTTATACTAGCATAACCACAATGAACACTGATAGCATATTTCATTTACAAACCCTAATTAAAATTTATGCTTGGGTTTGCAAATTAATTATACATTTCCGCGTTCATTAACACATGCACATAATTGTGACTGTGCTACTTATCTTATTACTGATTAAAAAAAAAACCCTAACTACACATCTACAACAGAGCCAGAGGCCTCTAAGACGACGCACAGCGAAAACAGCCGACCCGTTGGATGAGATCATCTGTTGATTTCACTTTCCACCCGAACCGATGCAGCAAATCTGTAGAGTGTTCTTCACCTCTCAGCCTCTGATATTCGATGCCTTTTTTCCTCTTGCTGTTGCTCATTAATCTAATTCGCCGCACTCTCTTCTTGTGATCCACACGCCCTCTCACCGTTACCCTCTTTTGCTTCACGTCCACCACATAGTCCAACAAATCTGCCCATCATCACGCCAGAAACACATTCAGAAAATGACAAAACACGATGAACACTCGCAAACAGAATCACGAGGGACGGATTATATATAAAAACAACGCTATTAACGAATTCTTTCATTAATCGTTTTATTGCCCGAATTAATGTCAATGTGCAGAATGTGATGAAGAATTAACATACTGTCCATTTTGGAGAGCACTTTGGAGACCCTGTCGCGGCACTGTAGGCAACACATATTAGCATTCAGAACAATCACCTGAACCTGTAATTTTTGTGACAACATCAACAAGATCAGAGTTTCGTATCAGAACGATACAAAGACGATTGACAATATGCAATAAAGACATTAATGGCAGAAATGGGCTTACTCCCGGCATGGTTAAAGCTTCCGCGGAGTGCAGGAGTTGACTGGTTGGAGCCATTTGTGAGGGTTAATCACAGAAGATCAAGAATATTGTGCAGCTGCAAAGACGAGGTCCTGAGCTGCTACATATTTTGGATTTATATTGATGACGAGTAGAGGGTAAGAGGGAGTGTTAGTATTGTTCTGAAGGATTCCCTGACACGAATGTGAAACAATACCACCCCATTTCATTACATTGAAGGGATACGTGAGTACGATCTCCTGTCTATGTTTTAGGGTTATCTCAGTCACTTTTTGACGCACTCGCAAGTTTGTCAGTTGGCAGGTCCGCACGCAGCTTTGCCATCGCTGTGGTTTGGGGACCGGTTGGTTGGGGTTTCCCTAGTTGTTTGGTGTGATCTCCGTAGTTGTTTTTGATTGGACAAAGTCAATTTTTTGGAGCGGAGTTTATTTTTTTTATTGAGTAGTTTATTTATGTTGTATTTTTCTTTCATGGCTTGGAATTTGGCGATTTAACAATTTAAATTTTAATCAAATTCAATTTTTTTTTTTTTTTTATTAAAATGTACAAAATTTTGATAGTGCTGATTCAACTTAAAATTTCAATTAAAATGTATATATTTTTAAATTTTTTTTATTGAAATGTACAAAATTTTGATATTGCTAATTCAATTTAAAATTTCAATTGAAATAGTAGAGAGAAAAAATTCTAAGGGTTTTTGGCAGGTTTTCAGCATCGAACCCAACACGCACCACCCTCTCTCTTGTTGTTGTGGCCATGATAGTCGAGGTAGGGGGCTCTCGGCCCCCTCCTACAGTTCTGTCACTAGCAAGGAACATGGCTCCAATCACTCTAAATGTTCAACCTTCGAACTCCCGGATGGCATGCAACAAATCATTTGGGAGGAAGAGATGCCAAAGGAGAAGCCGATGCAAATAGACCCAGAAGCCAACTACCCAAAAACTACTCGCACATAGGAACCACACAAATGCATCCTACAAGCCCCGATCGCTCCGAAATATATCATCTGCTCTCCAAGAATAGAAGATCAGAAACAATACATCAGGGATTTCGCCCCGATAGGGAACTTCTTGGGGTTATGGCCTTCGGAAAAGGACTTAGTCAAATGGATTCAGCACTGGTGGAAGCCCAAGGGCCACTATGAACTCCAACTTGGATTAGAAGGATTATTTACTATCATCTTGCACAACTTCGAGGACATAAACATAATCTTTGAAGGAGGGTCATACTTTTACAACTCAACAAGCCTTTTCCTCCGTTTCTGGATGAAAAGATTTAGCCCCGAAAATGAAGACTTCACACATGCTCTTGTCTGGTTGAGACTCTATTTGCTCCCACGGGAATTTTGGTTGGAAGAGATTCTCGCAGGAATCGACAACACCATTGGCATCTACGTCAAAGCCTCGGAGGCGACAAGACAACAAAGGTACACTGCTTATGCCTGCGTCTGTGTCTATTTGAACATCTCCAAACCTCTCCCCGGAGCCATCACCCTAGACTACCAAGATGATGAATGGTCCCAAACCCTAGACTATGAGCACATCCCATTTCGCTGTCGGAAATGCCACGAGCATGGTCACCTCTTCCGTGAATGCCCTTTAAATAACCCCACTAAACCCACTCTGAAAGACCTTGACAAATCTAAGGACATATTCATCCAAGTCACGGGTCGACGTAGGCATCAAGCCAAAAAAGCACCCCCCAGCACCCCCAAGACCCCCAACCAAGAACTCTTTCGATGCCCTTCAAACCCCATCAGATATACCCTACTCTTTAGTCGACCCACTAACAACTCCTACAACTCGGACGGTCGGCCAAGTACCCGGAAATCCCGACCCCTCAACCCCATTTTCTTCACAACCACCACCCTCATAGGCCTCCCTTCTTGCTACACTCGAACTGGAAATGGGAGACCTAGACATAGATCTGAAAGATCAAGAGCTACTAGGTATTGACATGGCGCATCTGGAGCAAGCTTATCACAAGCAGCAACTGTACACCATACCAACAGATCAGCTGCACAAAGTACATAAAGTATTTCTCAACTCATCGATAGGAGGATCAACCCGGACCAATACGAACCTTGGAATACAAAAGGGAACCTCGAGGGATCAACACAAACCCACAAAAGATGAGAAAAAAGGAGGCAGGAAACCAAAACATCAACTAATTCAGGATGTCGGTAATTTTCTTGTAAACTCAGGTCAGATACATATGATCTCAGACAGTTTTCCTCCCCTCTAACCCTCACCGTCCTCATGAAGATGCTATCCTGGAATATAAGGGGCCTCAACACAAAAAGAAAACAAGGTCTGCTTCGAGAAATAATTAAGAAGGAACAACCAGATATACTTCTATTGCATGAAACAAAATGTGCAGGTGAGGAAGCTTTGTTCACTCTTCAAAAATGTTGGAAGCAAGCCAATCATGTTGAAGTCGACACCAAGGGGGCAACAGGTGGCCTGACAGTGCTTTGGAATCTAGCCACAATTTTGTTGGATGAATTTTTCACTTCCAAATGGACGATTGCGACCTCCTTCCGTCTTATTGGTTCAAACAAACTCGGTTACGTCATGAATGTCTATGGACCTACAAGACTAGGAGACAAGGAAGCCTTCCTCCATCACTTAGAATGGATTTCCAATCACATCAGATCCCAAATACGGATCCTCGGGGGAGATTTCAATATGATAACAGGTCTGGAGGAAAAAAAGGGGGGCACACGCACGTTGGGAAATGACAACGAGAATTTCAACCACATTATTGGCCTTTTGAAACTCATAGTTGTAGAAAGAAACAACAGACCCTTCACTTGGTCAAATAGATGCTCGGGGGCTCAACATGTCTCCAACAGATTAGACCATTTCCTAATTTCAGAAGCCATTATGTTGGATGGTCTAGCTTGGATTGCCATGGTCATCGACACCCAAGGTTTGGATCACTGGTCGATACTTCTATCAATTAACATTAGTGGCACCCCAGGCAGCCTTTCTACTTTGAAAAATTCTGGTTGACACATCCATAATTCAAAGCTAACATCAAGCTCTGGTGGGAAGAAGCGGCCATCCCAACAGGGACCCCTATGTATAGATTCCAACAGAGGCTAAAAGACCTCAAACAACATCTTAAATCTTGGAATAAGTCCACCTTCAACAACATCTTTCACGCTCAGGAAAGTCTCAATCAGAAAATGAAAAGCCTCCAACACTAGATTAGATCTCAAGGCCTCACGGAACCCATAAACAAGAAGGAGGCTCTACTAAACAACAACCTGACAGAAAGACACTCATAGGAAGAAATAATTTGGAGACGAAAGTCACACATTCAATGGTTAAAAGAAGGGGAAAAAAACATCAAATTTTTTCACAGATCTATGGCCTAGAGACACCAAACAAGTTAGATTACTCACCTGGTCTCAGAACAAAGAGTGGAAATTCAACAACACGCTGATATAGAAAAGGAAATACTCTCTTACTACAAAAACCTTCTATCAAAGTCCCCGGTAGATCGTTCACATGAAATCGACTCCATCCTCAAAAATGTCCCTAAGGAGGTCACTAAAGAGAAGAACAAGGCTCTTATGAGACCAATCACTCAGGAGGAGGTCGACCAATCTCTTAGGGACACCCCGTTGGGCAAGGATCCTCGACCAGATGGGTTTACTTCTAATTTCTTCCACAACTGTTGGAGCATCATCCACGAAGATGTTTGGGAAATCATCGAGGACTCTAGAAGATCTGGGTAGGTCCTCCAAGCCCTCAATGAAAACTTTCTCACTCTCATACCCAAAGAGAGAAACACTGCATCCTCTTCGCACTTCTGACCCATTTTCCTCTGCAATGTCATTTACAAACTCTTAACGAAGATCATTGCAACACGCCTTAAACCAATACTACCATTCATAATTTCTCCGAAACAATTGGGATACATGGAGGGCAAACAAATTATGGACAGTGTTATCCTGGCTCATGAAGTAATCCACTTGCTTCACTTGACCAAGTCTCAAGGTATGCTTGTAAAACTGGATCTCTCTAAAGCCTTTGATAAATTAAGTTGGAGTCACTTAAAATCAAATCTCCTTGCCTTCGGTTTTCAGCCCAAGTTGGTCTCTTGGATTTTCAACCTCACCTCTTCATCCCTATTCTCCATCCTGATGAATGGTGTTCCCTCGAGACCCTTCTCCCCTTCTAGACGAATATGGCAAGGGGATCCGCTCTCTCCCTTCCTTTTCATAATTATGGCGGAAGGACTGAGTCGCACCATCAAAGCAGCCATCACTGATCACTCCCTCTCTAGTCTCACCCCTCATGGAATTTGCCCCCCCATCTCTCATATTCAATTCGTGGACGACATACTCCTAATGGGGGTGCCCACAACTCGAGAAGCCCTCTGCATTAGATCTATCATCGACCTCTTTTGCAAAGCTTCGGGCATGGAGGTGAATCTTTCCAAGTCTCAAGTCTTCTTCTTCAATACACCAATCGAGATTCAAAACCATCTCACGCAGTTACTGGGGTTCGCTCATAGTGTCCTCCCCTCCATTTACCTGGGCATCCCTCTTATTGATAACCCGCTAATAAATACATCTTGGGACTCACTGTTGCCCAAATTCTGAAAGAAAATCTCCCTATGGACCTTCTGATCCCTCAATCTTTCTAGTCGCCTCATCCTCCTCAATTCATTTCTATAGGCCCTTCCATTCTATGCTTTCTCATCTTTGGTTGCCCAAAAATTCATCCTCAACACCTTAAAGAATATCTAAAGGATCTTCCTTTGGCAGGGTACTAAAGAAGGACGCAAAATGACCTTGGTTAGCTCACAAAAAAGTCCGCAAACCAAAGAAAGCAAGGGGCCTAGGCCTTAGAGACCCAACTCTTCTCAACAGGGTCCTCAGTGCAAAAATTTGGTGGAGATGGTTAAAAAGACCCCAAGACCTTTGGGCAGGTCTTTGGAGGAAAAAATACACCCCAACAATCCCGAAAAGGGAGCTCATTAGGTGGAACGGTCAGAGCCCTGACTTGCTCATCTGGAGCGCGACCAGGAACAATAGGGGACTCATTACAGATCACTCTTTCTGGGAACTGTAGAGCAGGGATGATTTTAGGGGCTAAATTTCGCTCATGGGCTAATTTTCCATGGTTTTTCCAAAAATGAGATTCGTTATTTTAAAAATCATTCACCCAAATTCTACACGATAAAATTATTTTACCTTAAAAATCGCTAAAATTTTATAAAAACTATATAAAATCCTTAGAAATTTGAATATTTTTATAAAAATATCGCCAATCATTTATAGTTGGCATATGAAGGATTAGTAAGATTTGCCAAGGTTTCTACATTTTAAAATAAATTTCACTCCTACATATTGTAAAAATTCCGACGTTTTATTTACGGCGTTATGGACAAAATTGTCCATATTGTCACAAAATAGAGGAAATTTATAAAAAAAAAAGTTCATATTGCCCGATAACGTCGCTCTTCCCACGTTAACGTCGGTATTACCACGTTAACGTCGCTCTTGCCACGTTTTCCACTGGAACGTCTCTCTTGCCACGTTTTCCACTGGAACGCCACTCTTGCCATGTTTGTGAAGATGTATGTCGCAATTGCCACGTTAACGTCGGTCTTGCCATGTTAACGTCACTCTTGCCACGTTAATGTCGCTCTTGCCACGTTTTCCACTGGAACGTCACTCTTGCCACGTTTGTGAAGATGTATGTCACAATTGCCACGTTAACGTCGATCTTGCCACGTTAACGTCACTCTTGCCACGTTTTCCACTGGAATGTCGCTCTTGCCACGTTTTCCTCTGGAACGTCACTCTTTCCACGTTTCTGAAGATGTATGTCTCAATTGCCACGTTAACGTCGGTCTTGCCATGTTAACGTCGCTCTTGCCATGTTTTCCACTGGAACATATGTCTTGCCACGTTTGTGAAGATGTATGTCGCAATTGCCACGTTAACGTCGGTCTTGCCACGTTTTCCACTGGAACATCTCTCTTGCCATGTTTGTGAAAATGTATGTCGCAATTGTGACGATTGCGAAACTAGGTTTATGTGTAGTACATATCTGAGCAGGAGAATCTTGCCTTT
>JZKD02S1769726.1:387573-399810 GCA_000966675.3 Picea glauca | reverse complement strand
GTGGAGCTATGGAGAACCCTGTTGTAACTGTGGTGAACATAGGGGAGACTCTCATCCTATGTACGTGGCTACTTATAGTTGTACATGCGTAGGATGTGCACGATAATCTGATTGCCGACCTTTGTTTGGTCGTTCGTTTCGGGGTGGAAAGAAATGGATTTAGTGAGCTTATTGTTGAATAGTGACCAAAGACTTGACCAAAATGTGTTGAGGAACCTGCTGTCTCGATTGGATATGATGGTCTGTGGTATTCCAAAATGGATCCACACTCGTTCGAAAAAGATCTTGGCAGTCTCTGTCACTGTGATATTCTTCTTGTAGGCTGTGAGGATAGGCATCTTCGAAAACTGATCAACGACCACAAATATGCAGTCATTTCCTTGCTTGGTGGAAGGAAGTCCAGACATGTAATCCATTGAGATGGATTCCCAAGGTTTCTCATGAGTAGAAAAAGGGGTGTATAAGCCTTGCTCCTTGATGGTTGGCTTGGAAATGGCACAGACAATGTAAGATCTAATATACTTGTTGACGTCTTGTCGAAGTTTTGGCCAATCAAAATGTTTCTGAAGAATGGTGATCCAGTTGGCTATTGGTGGCCACCCACCTATTCCAACTGGCTCCTTTTGCCCATTTTTTGTTCAACACGTTCTTTTGTACTTCTTTGTAATTGTGGGTTTTTCACTTTTGGGGATTCCTGAAGCCCTATACATATTCCAGGTGGATATTAGTGGCCTCTCACCTAATCCAACTGGATTATTTTGTATGTTTTCATGCTAGCACATCTTGTTGTACTTCCAAGGCCGTTTTGGAGGCCTAAATAATGTTTTTTTGGCTCGCCACAGTCAAACTATAGATAGAGTCAGAGTTTGACGGTGGAATGTGTATTTCTCTGAAAGACCTTTCCAACATGCTATCACAAGGCTAAAAAATAGGTTGTATGAAAAATTTACGACCTCGATAAGTTGAGGTACCAAATTACCCATAGGGTCCCACATGACTTTTGACGTTTCACCTCCTAGTGTTAGGTTTTTGGATGTCTAGGGTTTTGGAATTCATGAGTAATATAAAAAAGGCCTCTAGAGCCTCATTGTAATTCATTCTGCTCAGACAGATGCACGTAGCAACCACATTTCTTCTCATAGATAGCTACCACCATTCGAACAAGTGTTTCAGTTTTGCAGTTTTAAAATTTCAACCTATTTCATTATTCAATAGAAGATATTGTTCACTATATATTTGTGTTATTCTTCATATCTCTATGTTTATTGTATTTAGTCTATTAATCAGTTCGTTCCGCTCCTAAATTTGGATCAGCGGTATCAAAGTGGTCTTCTTTTCATTTATTTTTCTTTGTGCATGTCCCCAACAAGATCTGGGTACAATAAGTTGGGACTCGAACCAATCAATCCATTGCAATATCGGTCGTGCCGAGCCCGACAAAAACCAATGGGGGATGAAAAGAACGATGATGGAGCAGGAGATCCTATTAAGATGTTTCTTGAGGAAGCCCTCACATGAAAAAGGAATGGAATGATGGAAAACTTCATGCAGATCCTTTGAAGGATTCCCACAGGAGAAACATATTCATTAAGCGGCCATGCAACCCTCTTCAAGGTACAGGTAAATTTTGATATTTCATTATTAGAAGGACTGATAGATGCAGATGTTGTAGATAAATGGTTGAATCTTCTCAAAGTGTATTTTTCAGTCTACAATTATTCCAATAGGGAAAATATCACTTTTTCACTCCTCAAGGGCGTCCCCCATGTTAAAGACTGGTCAGATACTTACTCTGAGAAAAGGTTCGTAGAGGAATCTGCAATTTTTTTGGTGGCCCCTACATGGGATTCCTTCCGGGACTCCATTAAAGAACAATACTGCCCTTTTGGAAGCTACGAGGAACAATACACCAGATGGACCACCCTAAGTCAAGAAAGGGACCAAACAGTACCGGATTTCACTAATATTTTCCATATAATGCACACCAAATTGGGTATCAAAGACTCTGAGCATCATCTAGTGCTCAAATACCGCGACTGTTTTCATAGATACATTCAAACATAAATGGAGTTTCTGGACATCGCCTCATTGGGCACGACTTATAGATACACGGTCAAGATCGAGTAGAAATTTAAGAAGAAAAGATGAGATTTTAGATCTAAAAACCCTTCATAGCGAAGCAGGGAAAAGAAAACCCCAACCCACACAACAAGGGACCAATTAGATATGGCCGCCCTCAAGAAAACCAGTCCAAGCCACAACAAAAGAAAAAAAATGAGAGGAGAAAGAAGGACATGGGAAAATGGTGTGAGTACCATAAAAGACCTTGGCACAACACCGAACAATGTCGCTCCAAAGAGTCACTCATGGAAAAATTGAAGGATTTTGAGTCAAAGGTCGATTCTGATTCTGAATCAAATCCTGAAGGAGGGGAGCAGATTATTGATGTTGATCCCAGTGCCACTGTCGCTACCACCAAAGTCCATCCAAGCGAAATGAAAGAACCAGAGGAAGGAGAACGCCTCTTTCACTCGCATATGTGGGTTAAGTGGGCTCCGTTTCATTTCATTGTCAATAGTGGGAGTCAGAAGAACCTTATTTCAATAGAAGTCGTCAAGCGGTTGGACTTGCCAATGACACCACACCCGCATCCCTACACCATCGGCTAGCTTCACCAAGGAGGAGATCTTCGTGTCAGCCAATAGTGTCATCTGTCTTATGACATCAAGCCTTTCAGAGATGAGGTACTGTGTGATATTTCTCCCCTTGAAGTTTGTGATTTTCTTTTAGGACAACCATATTTTTGGAAGCATCATGCTATGTATTATTCTATACCCCAGAGTGTTATTATTACTTTGGGTAGATAATTGTACATGATATCAGAGGTAGCATCGTCTACTGCTATTTCTTTAATCTCTGCTAAGAAATGCAATAAGGTCATTTCATAGATCGGGAATTTCATCTTCTTTGTGATCCTCTCTCACAGTAAGACGAAGGTCTTCACCACATCCGTGGCCTCTAAACATAGCCTCTCTTTGCAACAAAAACAAGTGGACGAGATCATGGAAGAATACAAAGACATCTTCTCTTCACCTACAGGGGTACCGACACATTGCCAAGTCAAGCATCCAATTGATCTGACCCTAGGTAGACCTATATCTAATGGATTAGTCTATCATTGCTCGGTGATGGAAAATGAAGAAATTAGGCATCAGATCCAAGAGATACTTCCAAAGGAGCACATCAGACCCAACTCCTCCCCTTGTGGAAGCCTGATTTTACTAGTGTAGAAGAAGGATGGGATTTGGAGACTCTGCATTGATTACAAAGCCTTAAAAAAAATCACAGTCAGGAACCAATAACCCATTCCCAAGATTGATGATCTTCTTTACCAACTCAAGGAGGTAAATTTATTTAGCAAGATTGACCTAAAGTCTAGCTACCACGAGGTTCCCATCAAACCAACTGATGTATGGAAGACAACCTTCAAATCTAAAGAAGGTCTCTTTGAATGGATAGTCATTCTCTTTGGCTTAAAAAATGCACCGACCACTTTCATGAGGTTGATGGATGATGTATTGATACCCTTCACCAACTCCTTTGTGGTGGTATATTTGGATGAAATCCTCATCTTCAGCATAACGTGGGAGGATCACATGTGGCATATTCAACAGGTTTTGAGCACTCTGCAGAAACAAAAGATATATGCCAACTTGGAAAATTTCTCTTTTGGCATGAACAGGGTCCAATACTTGGGATACATTGTTGATGAGCATGGGGTTCATGTTGATCCAGCTAATATCCAAGTCATCCTTGATTGGCCATCCCCAACCACACTGACTAGACTTTAGAGCTTCTTAGGACTAGCCAACTTCTACCGACGGTTCGTGTTGGGATTCTCCCATATTGCATGGGTCCTCAACTAGGTGATGAAGGGAGATGGTAGGTCCAAGTTCGTGTGTGGGAAGGAACAAAAATGATCATTCGATGATCTGAAGAATCACTTGTTCTCATCTCCAATACTCTCCTTGTGTGATCTGCAACAATCGTTCAAGATTGAGATTGATGCATCTAACTATGTTGTGGGTGCATTTATTACTCAACATGGTCATCCGGTGGCATACCATAGTGAGACACTCTCATATACTATCTAGAAATACCCCACCTATGACAAGAAAATGTATTCCATTGTACAATCTTTTCGTCAATGGAAACATTACATTCTGGGAAAAGAGACAATCATACACACTGATCACAAGCTTCTGCAGTTCATACAAACACAATGGAAATTGCAGAATGACCACCATCATAAGTGGTCCACCTACCTGCAGGAGTTCCATCTCAACATCAAGTATAAAACAAGTATATCAAATTGTGTCGCTGACTGCCTCAGTCGACCTCTTGTGGCTGCGCTCACCACTATGCTCCATTCTTGAGGACATGAAGCATCTAAGTGGCCCCAACTTTATCAACAATATCCGAACTTCGCCACCACCTATTAGCTCATGGGTACAGGCACGAATGTCACTGATTTTCACATTTAGGACATAATATTATGCCACCTGAGCCATCTTTGTGTTCCTACAAGCAAGCATGCAAAGCGGATTTGGGAAGCCCACTACAGTCGGGTTGCATGACATTTTGGCGTGGAGAAAACTGTGGTCATTCTTCAGAAACATTTTTATTGGCCAAAAATTCAACAAGACGTCAACATGTATATTAGATATTGCACTTCCTGTGCCATTTCCAATCCATCCACCAAGAAGAAAGGCTTATAAGCCCCCCTTTATACTCGCGAAAATCCTTTGGAATCCATCTCAATGGATTACATGTCTGGCCTTCCATCCACCAAGCAAGGAAATGACTGCATATTTGTGGTTATTGATTAGTTTTCGAAGATGGCCATCCTCACAGCCTGCAAGAAGAATATCATATCGACCGATACTGCCAAGCTCTTCTTCGAATGATTGTGGGTCCACTTTGGGATACCACAGACCATCATCTCTGAAAATTCACTGTTTTCCGCTCCCAAATAGACGACCAAATAGAGGTCGTCAATCGAATTATTTTGCACATCTTGCGCATGTACAATTCTAAGCATCCATGTACACGGGACGAGAGTCTCCCCTATGTTCAACATAGTTACAACAAGGCTCTCCATAGCTCCACCGACCATAGCCCATTTTAGGTGGGTCTGGGATTCCAACCCTTGGAACCCATTGATGTTTCACTTCCTCTTACCACTGCACATACAAACTCTTCCCATGATCATTCTGTAATTGACAAAGCCACTAGATTCATTGAAAGGATTCAACACATCCTCCAACAGGTCCAAGAGATTTTGTAGAAATCCAATGCTAAGTACAAGCAGTGCCATGATCAACACAGGGTACCACACCAGTTTCAGGTTGGTGACAAAGTCTGGTTACATTTGCAGGAATAACATCTCCTAGGGCCCCATCGGAATCTCTACCCACTACGCTATAGGCATTACACTTTCACCAAGGTTATGGGTAGTAATGCTTTTGAGCTCAACACTCCATCCTTCCTTGGCTTGCACCCAATGTTCAATGTGGACCTCCTTAGAACATATTTTCCACCCTTATTTGACACCTCAAAGATCATAGAACAACTGAAACCCACATAGCTCAACCGTGACTACATGGAACAAGCATCTACTGATTAGAAAGTTGACACATAGGTCAAGGGAACTCACCAACAAAGGATCCATCTTTATTGGGTTGTAAAGGTAGGGAAACTCCTACACCAAGGAAAGTGGCTCACCTGGGGAAAAATCCAACATAATTTTTCTCACCTAATGGGGGAACTCAACGCAATGGAGACCATTTATTCCTAAGGGGGGAGGACTGATCTAGTTGGATATTGGTGGCCACCCACCTATTCCAATTGGCTCGTCTTGTTTGTTTTTAGTTCAACACATTCTTCTGTAATTCTTTGTAATTGTGGTTTTTTCACTTCTAGGGTTGTTTGAAACCCTACACATCTTCCAGGTGGATATTTTTGGCCTCTCACCTAATCCGACTGGATTATTGTGTATTTTTCCATGTCAACACATCTAGTTGTACTTTTAGGGTTGTTTTGGAGGCCTAAACAATGTTTTTTTGTCTCGCCACAATCAAACTGTATACAAATTCATATTTTGATAAAAAAATGTGTAGCTCTCTTAAATACCTTTCCAATGGTCTATTACACGCCTAAAATGAAGGTTGTATCCAAAATTTACAACCCCGGGAAGTTGCGGTACCAACTTATCCACAAGGGCCCACATGACTTTTGATGTTTCACCTCCTAGGGTTAGGTTTTTGGATGTCTAGGGTTTTGTAATTCATGGGATTATAAAAAAGTCCTCTAGAGCCTCATTGTAATTCATTCTACTCAGGCATATGCACGTAGGAGCCACAACTCTTCTCAGAGATAGCTACCACCATTCGAGCAAGTGTTTCAGTTCTGCAGTTTTACAGTTTCAACCTATTTCATTATTCAATAGAAGATATTGTTCACTAGATATATGTGTTATTCTTCATATCTCTGTGTTTATTGTATTCATTCAGTTAATCAGTTCATTCCACTCTTAAATCCGTATCAAACGACCATATTTTTCTCCACGCCAAAATGTCCCACCATCTGACTGTAGTGGGCTTCCCAAATTTTCTTTCCATGCTTGCTTGTAGGAACACAGAGATAACCTAGATGGCATAACAGTCCATTCTAAATGTTAAAATTGGTGACAATCGTGCCTGTACCCAAGAGATGATAGATGGTGGAAAAGTACGGATCTTGCTGATAAAGTTGGGGCCACTCATATGCCTCATGTCCATAGGAATGGAGCACAGTGGTGAGTGCAGCCACAGGAGGTCGACTGAGGTAGTCAACGAAACGATTTGAGATTCCTATCTTATACTTGATGTTCAGATGGAACTGCTATAGGTAGGTGGAACTCTTCTGATGACGGTCGTTTTGAAATTTCCCCTGTGTCTGTATGAAATGCAAAGGCTTGTGATGAGTGTGGATGATCATCTCCTTTCCCAGAATGTAATGTTTCCATTGGCGACATGATTGTACAATGGAATACATTTCCTTGTCATAGGTGGGGTATTTATGTACTGTATATGAGATTGTTTCACTATGGTATACAACTGGATGACCGTAATAAGTGAGAACTGTGCCTACAACATAGTCAGATGCAACAATGTCAATCTTGAACGATTGTTGCAGATCATGCATGGAGAGTATTGGAGTTGAGAACAAGTGATGCTTCAGATCATCGAATGCTCGTTGTTGTTCCTTACCACAAATGAGTTTTTCCCTACCACCGCCCTTGGTCACCTGACTAAGGGCCCATGCAATATGGAAGAATCCCAACACGAACCGTCGGTAGAAGTTGGCCAGTCCCAAGAAGCTACGAAGCTCGTTTAGTGTGGTTGGTGCTGGCCAGTATCGGATGAATTGGATCTTAGCTAGATCAACATGTACCCCATGCTCATCAATAATTTATCCCAAGTATTGGACCCTGTTCATGCCAAAAGAGAATTTTTCCAAGTTGGCATATAGCTTGTGCTACCACAGAGTGCTCAAAACTTGTTGAATATGCTACATGTTCTCCTTCCAAGTTCTGTTGAAGATGAGGATGTCATCCAAATATACCACCACAAAAGAGTTGGTGAAGGGTCTCAATACATCATCCATAAACCTCATGAAAGTGGATTGTGAATTTCTTAAGACAAAGGGCATGACCAACCATTCGAGGATACCTTCCTTATATTTGAAGGCTATCTTCCATACATCAGTTGGTTCGATGGGAACTTGGTCGTAGCCAGACTTTAGGTCAATCTTGCTGAAGAAATTTCCCCCCTTGAGTTAGTCAAGAAGCTCATCAATCTTGGGAATTGGTTACTAGTTCCTGACTGTGATTTTGTTTAAGGCTTTGTAATCAATGTAGAGTCACCAAGTCTCGTCCTTCTTCCGCACTAGTACAATAGGGCTTCTGTAAAGGGAGGAGTTGGGTATTATGTGCCCCTTTTGAATAAGCTCTTGTATCTGATGCCTAATTATGTCATTTTCCATTAGCGAGCGACCATAGACTGGTCCATTTAGTAGAGGTGCACCAGGGGTCATATCAATTGGATGCTTGACTTGGTAGTGTGTCGGTACCCCGATGGGTGAGGAGAAGAAGTCTCTGCTTTCTTCCACAATCCTATCCACTTGATTCTTCTGCAAAGAGAGGCTCTGTGTAGAGGTCATGGATGTGGTGGCAGCCTTCTTCTTACTATGAGCACCGATCACAAAGAAGATGAACTTCCCAGTCTGTGAAATGAACTTACTACATTGCTTAGCAGAGATTAAAAAAATAGCGGTAGGTGACACTACCTCTAGTATCCTGTACAATTGTCTACTCAAAGTAATAATAACACTACAGGGTCTAAACTCATACACTGCATGACACTTTCAAAATTATGGTTGTCCTAAAAGAACATCACAAACTTCGAGGGGAGAAATATCACACAATACCTCATCCTTGAAATGATTGATGTCATAGGGAAAACGACATTGTTGGCTGACACAAAGATCTCTTCCATGGTGAAGCCAACTGATGGTGTAGGGTTGCAGTTTTGTTATCGTTGGCAGGTCCAACCGCTTGACAAACTCTTCTAAAATCAGGTTCTTCTGACTACTGCTATCGACAATGAAATATGATGCAGGAGCATCGCCAACATCAAGCAAGTGTGGGACAAACGCCAACTCATTTTGGCACATGATAAATTGTTTGAAATATTTTGAATTTTGATACGCCAAACATAAATGAAACAATTAAGAAAGGGCATACTTGTAGATTGTAATCATACCTTGAGCGTCCCACTCTCATCTGAAGGATTAAGAGGCATTTATGCTAGTAAATGTAAGTATGTAGCTTTGAATTCTTAGATTAGATAGTTTTAGGAGCTGGAGGGAAAACGGATATAGACACCATCACTTGTATCATTGTAACATTAGTAGCATAATCAATCAAGAGAGCATAGAGAAGAAGAAGCAGAGAGTTGTGTAGAGTAAAAACCCATGTACAGAAGTTCTGGATTAATACAAAGATCTTTAGTTCAGACTCATGGTGTTCAATTGCTTTCTGTGTTTGTACATGCTGATTGATATATGCTTGTTTACTCTCTATTATGCATTTTCTTTGATGCAAGAATGTATGATTTCATATTTAATGTCTGAAATATGAAGAGAGGGAGAGTGAGGAAATGAGTTTCAATTGTTTCTCTGTCTGAGCAAGAGTTTTCCTGTAAGGAGTGCAGTGAAATTGTCTACAATTTGTGCGTTGACAGAAGTCAGAGTTCATCTCTGCAAGCTTAGGAGGGATAACATTATTCTCATTCTCGCAGAAGTGCAAGTTAAGCATAGGAGCCATGCAAGGAGTGCACAAGCCGAGAGAAGTCTTAGAGTTACAACCTGAGTGAAATTGTTGAAAGACTGTTGTTGCAAAGAGTGCACAGAGTTGAAGAGGTTCAAATGCTTGGAAGTATTTGAAGAATTTCCGCAAGGAGTGCGTGCAGGAGTCTTTTTGAAGACTCGAAGTTTGTTGTAAAAGCTTAGAAGAGTTAGTTCCTTGAAGTGTCGGAAGGATGCACAACGATGTTGTTTGCTGGTGGATAAGTTTCGTTAAGGCATACTTGTTCATTTCATAGGAGTTGTTAAGGACGCATTGGACGGTCGGAATTCTCCATGGAGAATTCACAAAGTTCAAAGAAATGTCAGATATTGCAGAGGAGAAAGAAGGTTACGGTGAGTGTTTTTCTAAGTGCAAGCTCAAGATAAGTCAGGCTGTAGGATCTGAGCCAACAGGGGCCGTTGGATCACACGCGTAATCTCATTTCGGGGCTTTGTGAGTTGGATAATTGAAACCCTTGCATCAATATTTGCGAGGGCACGAGGTGCGAAGTTTCGAAATAGAGAAAGAATCTGAGCCATCCGATTGGAAGGGCACATGTCGTGAGATCCTCTCTATCGAGGATTTGGACATCGGGGTTCAAAGAAGGAAGTCCTTCAACTTCGTGAGTCGCGAAGTCGCGAGAGAATCGTAGCCGTCCATCAGAGGAGGACAGGTGGCAGAGATCAAGAGATCTCATGAACTAAGAGGTTCACAAGGTGAGAGCCCAAAGACTGGGTGCTCCAAGTCGCGAGTAGCGAAGTCGTGAGGATCAAAGAAAGCCGTTGGATCTGGGTCAAGGGAGGACCGTTGGATCAGAGCCTCATCGTGCATTTCGCGAACTTGAAGGTTCGGAGGTTGGAAGGACCTCTTATCAACTGTAGAAGTCGTGAAGTGTCGAGAGCCGAGGCACCGAGGAAACACGTGGCAGAACCACAAGGTGGGCTCAGGAAATAGACAGGTGGACACATGTCACCTAGTGGAAGGAGTCAACACTCCATTGACTTCTCGTGTCTCGAGAATTCATGCAATAAGAGTACAAGAGCTCAACATTGAAACTCGCGAAGTAGCGATTTGCGAGAAGTCTGAAGGGAAGGTCAAACCTCACTGACTTTCAAGTCTCGGGAATTCGCGAGATAGGAGTATGTGAGCTCGACCCTTCGACTCGCAAAGTCGTGAGTAGCGAGAATGAGATGAGAAAAGTCAACATCGCCTCTTGGGGGTTCGTGAAAGAAATGTGTCAAGGTTGGACATTCAAACTCGTGAAATGGCGAGTAGCAAGAAGTGATAGCCCTTAGCCTCGCAAGTGGTCATGTGAGGAAGGTGCTGACAGAGGAAGATTCATACTTGTATTAGTATTTCAGGTATTGCGAGATTTAAAAGGAAGAGTCGAGAGCCTCGACTCACAAACTCGTGAGATTGCGAGTTGCGACAAGCACCTTTGGAATTGGGCCTTGGTCATAGCACTGTGGTTGCATGAAAAGGCAGAGCTCGCGCCTAGTGTTGTTTGCATAGGAGAGCTTCCAAAAAGGACATGTGGATCAATAATTTGTGATTCCAACAGGGAATCTAAAGAGCCGATTCGGCTTGAGGGAGATAAAGAATGATCCTGTGAGCGGATATCAGCCCGAGGGCCGATAGGTCTGCATGAGTGTGGTATCAGAGCTTGAATTTGCTTGTATACTTCAGATAGGGAAAGCAAGAAAGAAATCTCAGCCATGCCTCCGAGAAGAAGAGACAGACAAACACCCGATCCGCCAGAGGAAAGGGAAATGGCAAGAGGAAGGGGTAGGCAGGTGCCAAATCCAGCCATGGAAATAGAGATGCGTGATATACGTGCCAGACTCGAGGACATGGAGACAACACAGAGGCACACAGTTGGTGTTGGAGATGTCAGTGATTCTGAAACTGAAGATGAACCTGGACATGAAAGAGAAGAACTTACAACAGAAGATGCAGCAAATGAACACCTGATTAGGGTTGTTGCAAGAATGGGTGCTAAGGCAAAAATGGATATTCTAGTATTTGAAGGAAACCTGGATGTTGAAGAGCTTCTAGACTAGCTTAGAGCTCTAGACACATATTTTGACTATGAATATGTCGAGGAAGTCAAAAAGGTCAAACATGTTGTCACAAGACTTAAAGGACATGCAACATTGTGGTGGGATGAACTACAAGCTGACAAGAGTTGCAAAGGCAAGCAGAAGATCAAGAGTTGGGATAGTATGATCGCAAAGATGAAGGCGAAATTCATTCTCAGGGATTACCAAATTACTTTGTTTCGTAGAATGCAGAATTTGAGACAAAAGATGATTTCAGTGAAGGAGTACACTGAAGAATTCTACAGGCTAAACATCAGGGCAGGTCATCGCGAAAGTGATGATGAAAAATTTGCCAGGTACATGAATGGTCTGAGATACGACATTCATGATGAGATGATCTTGATGACCATCCGAATGGTGGAAGATGTTTATCAGATGGATCTAAAAGTTGAAGAGAAGCTGAGCCGGAAACAAGGTCAAAGAGGCCAAGGTAGAGGTCAGCCCAGAGGCAAATCAGTTGCCCAGGATAGAAATCAGAAACCCAAGGAAGAGTGGAAGAAACATCAAACTCAAACTGAGAGAGGTGGAAGCTCAAAGAGAGAGAAGCATACCGAATAGAGAGGTCAGTATGTTTACGGAAACATTTTCCCTCGTACCAGAGGTAGAGGAAGAGGAAGAGGTGGAGTGGTGAAATGCTTCACATGTGGAAAGGTCAGACATAAATCTTATGAATGTCCAGATAAGAAGAAA
>JZKD02S1769726.1:328779-356082 GCA_000966675.3 Picea glauca | reverse complement strand
ACAATAGAAAAGATATCAAATAACAGAATATTCAAATCAAATCATGATCAATCAAACTAAATCTAATCAAAACCAATCCAGAAAACAATAATCAAAACTTATATACAACAAATACCTGACAGAGCAAGTCAACAATGTATACAGAGCTTATGATCATGCCATATAAAAGAGTGAAAGTTATACCATTACAGTTGCTGAGACTATGTCAATTTTGAATTGACAATTGTCGTAGCAGACTCGACATTTTTGAACAGGATTGAACCTGTGGTTCGTTGCTTCTTGTCGGAGGGTTGCAACTTTGCATTCTGACCAGTGAGATTCGCCACCTGGTTTTCCAAATTGTGGATTCTGGATTGCAACCTTGGGACATCCAAGTAGTATCTCTCCAACCACAATCCACATTGATCGCAGGGTGGAGCAACAGGTTGAGCAGTCGAGGGTTTCGATGATTCACCAAGGGTTTCATGAGGTGGTTCAATACCAGGGAAGTCAGGGTTATCCCGCAGACAAGGAGGTAAGTTCTTGAAAAAATCACAAGGGGGTTTGTCACAGAAGCCCTCTTCGGTGAGAAAACATTCAATGCTGGAATGAGAATCCTCGCTGACCACGATAGGGTCTGCTTTGGCAGGGGGTTTAGGTTTATTCCTTCCCATGCGAGAGATCAACCTTGCATTTTTCTTGCCTTGAGCATTCGCTCTATCTTTAGCCTTAGGCTGTTTGGTCACGGGTTTATCAATGTCAACCTGTTTAGTCACGGCCATAGGAACACTCATAGGTGACTCGGGTTTAGGTTTGGGTAGTAAAACGTTATAGGGCACAGGGGGAACAGGCTAGGTTTCGGTCACCATGGGCTTATCGACCTGTGGAGGGTTAGGTTCTTCAAAGCCATTACGGCTGAGAAAATCATGCCAAGAATCACGACGCAACCCTAACTCATATACCAAAATCATTTTAATCAAACCCACATGGAAGAGGCTGGTATCGGCCTGGCAGCGTTTGTAATGCTTGACCATCTTGAACAAAATTCTGTGTAGGTAGTGGGGCATACTAAGCTCGAAACGCATAAAAATCATCAATAAACGAAGATGAAACAGAAAGACAAACCTGTACCTGCCCTCGCAAGTAATAAATTGCTTGATTACCATTAGAAGATCATGCTAGCGGGGTTTCAACATCTTTGCAGGCAAACCTTTGTCGCATGAGTTCACTGTGTGAAATTGGAACAGCAATGTCCACGGGACATCGTTTACCTTGCAACTCTTCGACCATTTTTGTCCCGTGACAGGCAGACTGGTTGCCAAGATGAGGAACTGTTCAGTGATTTCAAGCTGGACATCTCCAACTTTGGCTCGGCAGCCATCAAATGACAAAGAAAATTGTCGAGCCACAAGGATGTTGTAACCATCAAATTTCCTTATGAAAGCAAGCCACCCGAATTCCTCTAGGTCTCTCTATGCGCCATCAAACATCAATAGTGCTTGGCACCCATTGGGCTCGACCCTCACGACCGGAGCCATGGCTTCTGTGCATGGTGGGGTTTGGATCGAACAAAACAATGCACAAGGTAAAAAACGATAGGGTTTAACCACTTCAGCGTCCAAAGAGGCAGGAATTAACTGCATGCGTGCGAAGGTGGTGGGATTACCACGGCCATGAAATTACATTAATGAATGTGTACAGTTTTGTTCCATCCAACATCATAATCGTTTAAACCAAATGTTACAGCCAACCAAATAGGTGCATCATCATATCAACGTGCCATCCATCGACACCCTGTGCTATAATCATCTGCCAAGTATTTAGTTCAATCAACATGACATTCGACACTAACCAACGATCTGCCGTGTCAAGCAAACGTTTCAAACCCCTGTTAATTCAATTATGCCAATGTATAGTTTGAAACCATGATCGTTCAATGCAATATCAAACTCACAAAACAATGTATCGAGCAAGGGTTCAAACCATAAAATCGAAAATCCAAAAGGTTGATCAATGCGCCTTTGCAAAACTCAAACCATTACCACTTTATATGAAATCAAACTTATGATATTTCCAATGTGTTTTTAGCATAATCAAAGTGTAAAAACATTGCAACCAATGACCATATGAAAATGATAAGTTAAGAGTTCAAAACAATAAGAATTATATCATATATAAAATCAAAATCAATTATGACCCTCATGACATCAAGCATAACTCATAACTTAACATTTTCAATACTTTATCGAAGAAATCAAGTTGCGCAATTAAAGTGAATGGATATAGTTTGAAAGAACCTTTTGCAGTGATGTGATAAACCAATGGTCGAGTGTCTTTCAGCAAATCAATAAAAAAAAACGATGACAGTCCAGACAACGAGAGAGGTGTTTTCACACTTTCAGTTGTGAAAACTGAATCGAAATCAAATTGTAATTGTCGCAAAAATGAAACAAATGTGTAGTAGCACAATGCGACGATGATTTGTCGAAATGAGACAAGGGGTGTAGGCAGCTTTTTAAGAGCAATTAAAAAAATGAGTTGGCTGCCAACAGGACCCAACCCCCTTCCAACACCGTTATTTGGTCTTTACCACATTCAATTCACCTCGTTTCCCTGATCGTTGTGATACACTTCACCCATAACCCATTTTCAGTGTGGTCCCACCTGCCCCTTTTCATGTTCCCTTATCATCATGGTCCATACTTGTAGCCAAGACTTGAAAGCTCACTTCACTACCTTGCACTATAATTTCACACAAACCCAACAATATGTGTGACAGCACAGTGCCAATATTGCCACTATCAATCAAAATATTCATTCCTCCATCACCGTGTTAATCACAGAACTCAAACAAGAGCTCAAACAAGACATTACTACCCAACTTGAATCTGTCGCTATGACAATTTGAGCCAAGATGCATATCTCTGTAGATCTTCCCTTATTTGACCCACCTTTTCATACCAGGAAACTTCCTCTCATTCCCATAATTTTCAGCCCCATCACTTTTAGCATGACCTACACCTTCCGCCTGTGGATGTGACCAAATTTAATGTATCATATCCCACTAGCTGGATAACTCAAATGCAACATTATTTATCTTTATATGGTATTACAGATGAGTTGGCCAAACTCAGGTATGGTGTTCTCCATCTAGATCAAGAACGTTGGAAATGGTGGCAATGGAGAAATAATGCCCATCAAGGGTATGTGGCTTAGACACACTTTGTGGCAGAGATTTATGAATGCTTTGACACTGACACCAACCATTTAGGACATTTGAAAAAGTTGAAACAATCTGGCACAGTGGAAGACTTTATAGCTTCTTTTGAGCGACTGGCGTTTCATACAGAGGGCATGTCTGATGCTTTTTTCCAATAATGTTTTATCAATGGCCTCAAGGATGTGATTCATGCTCATGTCATCATGACTCATCCTCAGAGTTGGGTGGATGCTACTAAAAGAGCTAAGGAAGCACCCCAGGTTGTCTCTTCTCAAAACCACAAACCCTCCTTTATTCCTTGCACTAAACTAGTAACTCCCACTCCTCCTTCTAGTCCACTAAAGATCGAGAAATTGACTAGGGCCAAAATGGATGAACGCCAACTCAAAGGCCTTTGTTATAATTGCGATGACAAATATTTTCTTGGACAAAAGTGTAAGGAACAAAATATTTTTATGGCCATCTCGGAGGATGTTTTGAAAGAGGATGTTGAGGCTCCCCTCGTGTCTGTGTCACCTGAACCCACTGACATAACCCTTCCCTCAGACCCTCCCGAAGTAGAACTGGTCATTTCCCTAAATTCTCTCACTGGATTCTTTTCTCCCCAAACCCCCAAGATAATTGGTTACATCAAGCATAGGAAGGTCATCATTCTTGTTGATAGTGGAATCACCCATAATTTTATTCATCACTGCATTGCCCAAGAAACTAATTTCTATATCCGTCTAGTCAGTAATTTCCAAATCATGATTGCCAATGGTGGATCCATGAAATGTGGAGGGCGTTGTGAAAATGTGCGTTTCCAAATTGGTGACTATCATTTGAAATCTCATATGTTTGCTATTGACATGGGCAGTTGTGACATTGTGTTGGTTGCAGACTCGCTAAGGACTTTGGGTCCCATTCTCATGGATTTAACCATGCAATTCGACCAGGAGAGACAACAATATAAGTTCCAAGGCATCACCACCAGTTCCCCGAAGATCATTAGTTCCCATCGCATGGAAAAACTGCTCAAAAAAGGTCATTATGGAATTATTTCCCAACTCCATGCCATACAAGCCATTGAGACACCCTCTATGCCACATGACCTCCAATACATTCTCTCTAAACATCAAGTGGTTTTTTCCACTCCCCAGGAACTCCTTCTTTCCCACGGTATTCATGATCATTCCATTCCCCTTGTCCCAGGAATCCTTCTTCCCAATATCCATCCCTATCGTCACCCCTTTTCCCAAAAAACTGAAATTGAGAAAATGGTTCAAGAACTTCTCAACACAGGTGCTATCCACCCTGGTATGAGCCCCTACTCTTCTCTTGTGGTCATGGTCCTTAATAAAGAAGGTTCTTGGGGAATTTGTCCTAACTTCCGCGTCCTCAATAAACTCACCATTAAAGACAAACTTCCCATTCCTGTCATTGATGACCTCTTGGATGAATTGAGTGGCACCCAGTTCTTTAATAAACTTGATCTTTGTTCGGGATACCAACAGATCCATATGAAATAGGTTGACATTCCTAAGACTACCTTTAGAACTCATGAGGGCCACTATGAGTTTTTGTTCATGCCCTTTGGCTTGTGTAATGCTCCCTCCACTTTCCAAAGCCTCATGAATCATGTCTTCCATCCTTTTCTCCATCATTTTTTGTTAGTTTTCTTTGATGATATCCTCATTTATAGAAAAACCTGGACAAACCATCTTGCTCATGTGGATCGATTTCTCCATCTACTCTCTCAACACTAAATTTTACTCAAACAATCTAAATGTTATTTTGGTGCCTCAGAATTTGAGTACTTGGGTCATCTTGTGGGAAAGGCTGGCGTCAGAGTGGATCTTAAAAAGATTGAAGTTATGCAAGATTGGCCTCACCCAAAAAATATCAAAAGCTTGTGGGGATTTTTGGGTTTAACAGGTTATTATCACAAGTTTGTTAAGAATTATGGAAATATTGCGGCACCTCTCACTACACTCCTTAAAAATAATTCTTTCACTTGGACTCCAACAACTGCTCAACATTTTCAAACCTTGAAGATGGCCATGTGCACCACTCTAATCCTGGCCCTTCCTTATTTCACAAAGACCTTTTTCCTGGAATGTGATGATTTCGGGAAAGGAATTGGCGTTGTCCTTATGCAAGAGGGTTGGCCTTTGGCCTTTGTCAACAAACAACTATCTGAGAAAAATTTGGGCAAATCAATCTATGAAAAGGAAATGTTGGCTATTCTGCATGTCATGGATCTTTGGTGCCCTTATCTATTTGGGAAATTCTTCCAAATTAAGACAGATCATCAAAGCCTTACGTATTTTCTGGAACAACACCTTTCCTCCCCCTAGAAACAAAAATGGGTGACTAAGCTCTTTAGATATGATTATGAGATCATTTACAGGAAAGGAAAAGACAATGTGGTTGTTGATGCACTTTCCCGAAAATATGAAGATTAAGGGTCCCTTTCTTCTCTCTCCTTCATTGTACCAGATTGGCTCCAAGTTGTTCACCGGGAATGGCTACACAATCCCAAAAGTTCACATCTGATACAATAATTACAGTCCAATTCTCCAGTTTCCCCAGGGTACTCTTGGCTCGATGAGGAGCTTCGATACAAAAGCCGTTTATATTTAAGTACACAGTCAAAACTTAAATCCATGGTACTTTATGAGCTTCATGCTACACCCACAGCTAGGCACTCTGGGTTTACCAAAACCTATGACCGGGTCAAACATTCTTTTTTATGGGATGGTAGGAAACAGGAAGTTCATAATTTTTTGGTTGAATGTGATGTGTGTCAATGCAACAAGGGAGAAACAGTCAAATCTCTGGGCACACTACAACTGCTTCCAATTCCACCTACTATTTGGTGGGATATCTCTATGGATTTTATTTTAGGCTTACCTAAATCAGGCAATAAATTAGTCATTATGGTGGTAGTTGATCATCTTTCCAAGTATGCTAATTTCTCTTCTCTTCAACACCCATTTACAACATCCACTATGGCTCAACTTTTCATGGATCGGGTCTTCAAGCTTCATGGCATGCCACATTCTATTGTTTATGATCATGACCCAACTTTCACCAACAATTTTTGGCAAGAACTGTTCAAGCTACAAGGCACCTAATTGCATCTCAGCACAAGTTATCATCCCCATATGATGGTCAAACTAGAGTTGTCAACAAATGTTTGGAAACATATTTCAGGTGTTTTGCATAAGAAAGGCAACATCAATGGGCTCAATGGTTACCACTATCTGAATGGTGGTACAACACTTCGTACCATATAGCTACCTACATGACTCCTTTTGAAGCAGTATATGGACAAAATACACCTTCAGTTCTCTCATATTTTCCAGGTGTCTTGAAGGTCCAAGGAGTTGGCTAAACACTTACAGTTTGAGATGCTATTTTCCGTAGCCTCAAAGAGAATTTGTTCATGGCCCATAATCGCATGAAGCAACAAGAAGATCAAGTTCGCTCTGAACATCAATTTGCAAAAGGGGATCAAGTGTTTCTTCGACTGCAACCTTACAAGAAAAATTCCCTCAAGGCTGACCATTGTCAGAAACTGGTGCCCAAATTTTATGGTCCTTATACAGTTCTCAAGCGTGTGGGACAGGTGGCCTATCAGTTAGTTTTTCTCAATCATTCTATGCTCCGTCCTGGTTTTCATGTTTCCTGATTAAAAAAGGTGATTGAACTAAGTGCCAAACCCAAAACACCCTTCCCGAGTTGGATGAAGAAGGCTCCATTTGGATACAACCAAAAGCAGTTTTGGACCAACGTGAGCATCATCCACGTCAACAAACCATCAAGGAAGTGTTAGTCCAGTGGAAAGATACAACTCCAGTAGATGCCACTTGGGAACCAACTACCATTCTGCAACAATTTCCTCATCTGAAGCCTTGAGGAAAAGAATTTTTTTATGGGGGAGGGAATGTTAGGGACCTAACCCCTCATGTAGGTAGAATAATATATTTCCATTGAATAAAGGTCAATATTAATAAGGCCTAGAAATAAGGAAGAATAAGTCCAATGTAAGAACACCTAATAAAAGATTTTGCTTCTAGAAGGATCTTCCTCTAGATGGTTCTTTTGATAGACATATTTCGTATAGATAGGAGTTGAGGGTATGAGAACTTTTTTCTTCGATATTATTGTAATAGAGATCTTCTCTGCTAGAGGTTTCCCCCTCGAAGAGGCAAGTGAACATTTCTCTCAGTAATCAAAGTGCTCTTTCTGGTGTTATTATGGTATCATTTTGGTACTATTGTGGTGTTGTTCTGGTTATATTGTTGTTCATCTACCATTTCTAGATATTTATTTATGTTCTGAATACTTTGTATATCTGGAATTACATGTACAAAAATGACAAAAAAATGGAGATGAAGAAAATCAACTTCACGATCTCGATCTACAACAGGAGCGGGTCTTCAAACAATCTTTGATACCATGTTTGACAACACAGGTATTCCAATAGAGGACAAAAAACTTCAACAACTACTCACACAACCAGATATTAGATCAACACACCAATTTTTTTACATGGTAAAACCCCTACGGGGAAACATCCATGGCCCCAGATAACGCGGACACTTGGAGCAGTTTATTAATGCAAAATAAAAATATTACAAAGAGATTTTACAAGAGAGATTCTCACAATCGATCATCGACAAATGACCCTACATTTTCTTTAAATAGAGATCTTGGACCAATTGGGTGTTAAGCCACAGATCAATGGTCGTAAAGATCGAGGATAATATGAATCGTCAGATCACTCTATGTCAGGAACATATCGTGACCGTCAGATTTACAAACTACAAATGCATAATAGTGCATACTAAAGAAACACACTTTTACCTAACGACACATTAGACCAAGTATATATTAAACAACTCATAAGTGTCTAAATATCCTAACAGTATCCACCTAGAAGATGTGTAGGGCTTCAGACAACCCCAGAAGTGTAGAACCCACAATTACAAAGAAGTACAAAAGAATGTTCTGAACTAAAAACAAACAAGAGGATCCAATTGGAATAGGTGGGTGGCCACCAATATCCAACTAGATCATTTTTTCTTAAAAAATGGTTTCAAGCATTAGTCTTGCACAACCATAGATTTGGATTCTTACAGGGAAGAATTGTGAAATTTGGGAAATCAAAAGGAGGACATTATTACATTCTAAGGATGTTTTGGATCTTGTAGTTCATGGCTATATAGAACCAGTTGATCATATAGTCGAGAAAGCCTTAAAAAATTCTCAAATGGATCATCTCATAGATATCAGAAAGAGGGATGCAAACTTAATCTATATCATCCAAAATGGCTTGGATGAAAGCATATTTCCCAAGATCTCAATAGAAATATTCTCAAAAACAACATGGGACACCTTAGAGACAAACTATCAGGGAATTACCAAGGTAAAGACAATCGAGTTGTAGAAATTAAGGATGGATTTTGAGATTATAAAGATAAAGGAGTTAGAGTCAGTAGACCAGTTCATGACCCAAGTCATGAACATTGTAAATCAATTAAGGATGAATGGTGAATAGCTTGAAGATTAGGAAGTGGTAGAGAAGGTTCTTATAACCTTGCATAATTTTTTTGATGCGATGGTTGTAGACATTAAAGATTCTAAGGACTTGACACAACTATTAATAGATGAGTTGTTGGGATCCTTGCTATCCCATGAATCTAGAATGAACAAATATGATGATTGCTTGGAAAATTAATTCAGATATCAGGTTCTGATCTCAAGAGGAAGATGAGGATCAAGGTCAATATGCAAAGGAAATAAAAAAGAAGCAACAACCAAAGAGATAATCCAAAAAAGGAAAGGATACTAGATAAATTAAGGAGGGAGCAACAATTGAATCTCACAACCAAATTAGAGGTATGAAAAATTATAAGTTAAATTCTTTTATTGTAATAAGTTGGGTCATTATGCATATGCATGTAGGAAGAAATTTGACCTTAGAAAACAAGATGAAAACTATTATAACACTTTTGAGAACTATGAATATTTGTTATTTCTTATTTGTAATGTTTCTCATGTTGAATGGTGTTGCCATTGATGTCAAAGTCAATCATTGGTGATCAACATGGAGAAGTCTATGGGTTTACTTGAAGGAGTCTCCAAAGTGGTCCCATTATGTCATAGATTCAATCATGTCCCTCACATTAATATGCTTTGAAGAAGCCCACAAGAAGCCCCATAGGTGTGGTCAAGAAGTCCCTATAGTCAAGTGAAGAATCCTACAAATGTACAACATCAATATTGCAAGATGGACATTGTTGAAAGTATTATTTGTGGTCAATTTGGATACCCTATATTTGAGAGAATTTTTACCCTACATAAATAACTCAAATGGAAGAAAAATTTGCATGGTTAGAAATCTTATTTTGAGACCTTTCCAATGGTATATGGAAGTCCCTCTAACTCCCTAAGAATGATGAGATATACATTTTTACATCCAACAACCCATCTAGAAAACTGAGGCCAGCTCAACTAATTTTTTGGGGACAAAATTACTATAAATGTAGGATAGAATTTCACATTTTTTGAGCAACCAAGCAAGATATGAAATATGAGGTGCGCACAAGGTGTTTGGGGTGTCTTTTGGTGCGAAAGATAAGTCTAAGAGATTCTCTTAAGGCATTTCTTATTCTCAAGGTATGCTATAAGGTTGTGATCTTGTCGTATACTCTGCTATGAAGTTGTGATGTTTCTGTGATGTTACCATGAGGTTGTTGGGGTTTATATGTGGATCCTATTTTTGAGGCTCATATTTTGGATATTTTGGAACATGATTTGAGGCGTATCTTTGGAGATCTTGTCACGATATTTTATGTGGTTGTTGGGTTTTATATGTGGACCCATGTGGATCTATGATCTCTATGTGGACCTAGTTTGATGATGATGATGTATCAATGATAGTGACATTGATAGTGACAATTATAAGTTTATTTTTTTATATACATAGTTTAGGGTGGAAGGAAGGGGAAAGGAAAGGGGGTTGGATTCTCCTTCCAGTTGGAACTAGAGAATCTAGGGAGTTTTAGATTCCTTTACATTGGTACTTATAAATTAGGGGGTTAGTTACTCCTTCCAGTTGGAGTTGGAGAATATTGGAAGTTGTAGCTTCCTATTAATCTAATATTGTTATTATATAAGAAAATAATTCCATGGTTTTGTTCCATTTGGATTTCCATGTAAATATGTTGTGCACTATGTATTTTTTCTTATGCTCTTTACTGTATATTGGTATGCATTTATTGGATTGAAAAGTTAAAGTTTTTAAAATGTGTTAAATTATAATTCATACCAATTCACCCCCCTCTCAGTATGAACAATTTGTTTCGGAGTAGGTTATCTTTAGAATAGTCTAATCACTAGAAGGAAGATCATGAGAAAAAATGGAAGGCCACATTCCAAATGAGATTCCATGATTTGATGGAAAACACTTATGCATACTAGAGAAACATAATGAAAACTTACTTGACAACTTGAGGAGTGGATATATGGCTCTCAATTTTCAATGGCTATAAAGTTCCGAAAAATACTCCAACTTATCGAGATCAGAAGAAATTAATGAGTTGTAATTCAAAGGCTAATCATGTTATCATAAGTGGACTGACACCAACTATTTCTAGTAAGGTGATGGGTTGCAACACAACTAAATAGGTTTGGGATAAAATTCAAAATATTTATGAAGGCGATCCGAAGGTCAAGTAGGTCAAGCTTCAACGACATAGAGCATAGTTTAAAATATGAAAATGAATGAAAAAGAAGATATTGAAACCTATTTACTCCAAGTAGATGAAGTTGTCAATCCCATCATAGGATTAGGAGAATAAGTCAAAGAATCATTGGTTGTACAAAAATTGTTGAGATCACTTCCTTTGAGATATGATGCCAAGGTCTTAGCCATTGAAGAAACTAGGGATTTGATGAAAATGAAAATAGATGAACTACATGGGTGTTACACGTTATTTTCGTCATCCCTATGACCGTTAATGATGTAAACCTATCTGTTTCTTTTAGAGGGGGCAGTGGCCTGAGTTCCTGAAGAAGGAAGGCAGAAGAACTTTTCCTGAGAAAAGAGGTTGCATTCTCCTTTGTAAAAACCCCATAAAAAAGGATGTTTGCAGGTTGCTATATAGGCAGAGTGTGAGAATCCCTGATTCTCGTAGGTTGCACCATATCTAGGGTGAGAGATGTTCGCAGGTTTCTCTATAGGCAGGGTGCGAGAATGCCTACACATGGGAAAAACAAGTGTTTTCTCGAATCTTCTAGAAGGAGAAACTTCTATGGTGAGGTGGCATCCGAATGGTTGGATCTTACTCGCTTTCATGATTTAGTGGGATCATCCTAACCTCCTCACCTTATCCTCTTCAACTTATAAAAGGAGAGGAGTTCTCATGGAGAAAGTTAGCTTTGGTTGGCTTTTAAGTTTTTTATCTTTGGTTAGCTTTGGAGCTTTTGGGATTGGCTTGGATTGGATTGAGCTTTGGAGATTTTTATCTTGGCTAGATGAGCCACTTTGTCAAGATAGATTGTGAATATTATCAGATCTGTGCTCTTAGAATTCTTGGAGTGAAAGTGTGTGGGGAACGAAGGAAAGTTGGAAAGGACCTTACGACATCAAGGCCATGGTTGTAATCTCTCTTTCACATTTAATATGATACAGTAATATGATTCTTTCCTATGAAGCTTGTTGTGTTTTATTGTATGATTCCTTGATCACATACATATGTTTATATTGAGTTTATTCTATTGCTATCACTTTGGTTGGTTGCGTTCTTTTGCAGGTTCATCATTGTATGAGCATTGGAATGGAGCTAGGATGGTGATGGTGAGAGGAAGTGACGTTTAAACGATATTTCACCTATCCCTCTTAGTTAGTAAATTCAATATCTAAAACTTAAGGAAAACATCATGTTTTGGTGTGTTTTGTTCTAGATCTAGGTGGATCTAGGGAGATCAGTTAGTGTCCGCACCTATTGATTTGTCCGATAACAATGGGACCCTCAAAATGAAATGAGAACAAATACAAAAAAAGGACAGCCAAATAGAGAATTATCTTTTAAAGCCTTGAAGAAAACAAGGAACAAAGAACATAGGGTAGAATAAATACTAGGCGATGAATCATATGAAGAAGAAGCATATTTCACAAGGAGGCTCAAGAAGGGAACCGACAAATACAAAGTTAAGTTACCTTTTAAATTCTTCAATTGTGGTAGAATATGACACTATGCTAAGAAATGTCCTTTTGAAGAAAATAAAAGCTTCCACAAGAAAAATAGTCTTTACTCCAAGGAAGACATTGGTTCTTCAAATGAAAGTGATGGAGAAGAAATAGAAGTAAGGGAAGTTCTCTTCATAACTGAAGAAACTCAGAATGATAACCACAAAAATATTGAAACATATGAAATCAATTTCAAGGAAGAGTTTGATACAGAGATAGAATAAACAAACAAAGAATATTCTTGGGGAAGCAAAAACATCACATAAAGTGAACATGAAGATGAAGAAAATCTTGAAAAATCGAAGCATGTTGAAGAAGAAATATCCAGCTGAAAAACAAAAATAGAGAGTTAAAAAACAAATTGAAAATTTGTGAAGAAGAGAATCATTAGCTTGAAAAACCAATTGACAGTTTGAAGGAGAGTTTGATAAAGACAAGAAGACTGAAGATTATGATAACTTAAAAGCATAATTGGATAACACAAGAAAATAGATGATGTTGACAATGGAAATATTGAATTACTATAATCAATTTGAAAGAAGTACTGAAATTTAGATGAAATTATTAGGAAATAGAGATCACCTACCGATAAGATAGGACATGGATATGAAAATAGTTTTAAGTCAACAAAAACAACTAAAATAAGCACGGAAGATGAAGGAAATTCTAGAAACTATGAAAATTCCTTAAGAAGTGGAATCAAAAAACAAAAGGGAGTTGAATAACAACAAGAATATGAAACCTCTAGTTGGAACAAAAGATTAGAATTCATAAGGGGTGAAACATCAAGAAGGTCCTTTTCTACCAGGTATGAGAGTATGTTTCTTGGTCATTGTTATGCTTGTAGAAAATTTGAACACAAAACAATTCATTGTAAAATCAATGCAAGAAACAACTAAATGATAAAAATAAATGATTATGGATATACAAAGGACAATCATGTAAATAGTAGATCTGGAAATGCTCATGTATATTTCAACAAAAATTGTAATCCATTTGATCCACTGGTTGATTATAACATTGTATTCTACAAATGAAATAATCTTGGTCACAAAGCACAAGATTGTAGAAATATGAAAGAAGATGCTCCTACCATAAAACGAACTAAAGTAAGAAAAAATAATCCAAACAAGGAAGACTATTGATTAACACTGCTTGTTGAAAATAAATAAGATGAATGGTACATAGACAATGGGTGCTCAACACAAATGAATGGGGACCAAAAGAAATTCATTAGCTTAAAGAAAGGAAAAAGTGGCAGTGTTTCATTTGGAAATGAATCCTCTGTCAAAATACTTGGGAAAGGTGTAGCGAGTCTTGGAAGTGAAAATGTGAAAGAAAAAAATGTCTTACTGGTTTAATATCTAAAGCATAATCTGCTTAGTGTCAGTAAAATATGTGATCAAGGATACAATCTTAAGTTTGATTCCTAAATATGTGAAATCAGAGAAGAAAACTTGGGAAGATTGGTTGCAACAACAAAAATAAGACCAACTAACATATACATCCTAGAAAAAAAAGAGAGAAAGAGGATTGAAGTCACACAAAAGATCTCCAAGGTCTATAAAAAGGAAGGAAAGGATAATAAGACAGAAAAGGAAGGTGGAATACTATTGAGCGCCATGAGTTCAAGGGGAGAATCCCCAAATAGAAGAGTTACCCTTTGACGTTGATGTCAAAGGGGGAGAAAATGATCAAGAGCATGATGAAAGGGGAAGTATGAGTGTTTCTATATATGAAAAGGGGGGATATTGTTGAATGGTGTTGTCATTGATGTCAAAGTCAGTCATTGGTGATCAACATGAATAAGCCTATGGGTTTACTTAAAGTTGTCTCCAACTTGGTCCCCTTATGACATATATTTAAACATGGACATCACGAGAAGACACTATGACGAATCCAAAAAGAATCCCTGGAGGTGTGGTCAAGAAGCCCCTATAGTCAAGTGAAGAAGCCTACATATGTCCAAGACCAATATTGCAAGATGGAGATTGTTGAAAGTATTATTTGTGGTCAATTTGGATACCCTATATTTGATGGAATTTTTATCCTAAATAAATAACTCAAGTGGAAGAAAAAGTTACATGGTTGTAAATATTATTCCAAGACCGTTAAAATGGTATATGGAAGTCCATGTAACTCCCTAGGAATGAGGATATATGAATTTTTCCATCGAACAACCCAGCCAAAAAATTGAGGTCGGCTCGACTAATTTTTTTGAGACAAAATTACTATAAATACAGGATAGAATTTCATATTTTTTGAGAAACCAAGCAAGATATCAAGTCTGAGGTGTGCACAAGGTGTTTGGGGTGTGTTCTTGTGTGCAAGATAAGTCTAAAGGATTCTCTTAAGGTCTTTCTTATTCTCAAGGTATGCTGTAAGGTTGTGATGTTGTCATATTCTCTACTATGAATTTTTTATGTTGTCTTGATGTTACCATGAGGCTTTTGGGGTTTATATGTGGACCCATGTGTACCTAGGATCCCTATGTGGACCGAGTATGTGAGGCTCGTATTTTGGATATTTTGGAAAATGATTTGAGGCGTATCCTTGGATATATTGTTATAAGTTTTTATGTGGTTGTTGGGTTTTATATGTGGACCCATGTGGACCTAGGACCTCTATGTGGAACTAGTTTGATGATGATGATGTACCAATGATATTTGAGGGTGGAAGGAAGGCGCAAGGAAAGGGGGTTGGAGTCTCCTTCTAGTTGGAACTAGAGAATCTAGGGAGTTGTAGCTTCCTTCAGGTTAGTGCCTGTAAATTAGGGGGGTTGGTGCCACCTTCTAGTTGGAGATGGAGAATCTTAGAATTTGTAGCTTCCGATTAATGTAATCTTGTTATTATATAAGAAAATAATTCTGTTGTTTTCTTCCATTTGGATTTCCATGTAAATCTCTTGTGCACTATGACTTTGTTCTTATACTCTTTACTGTATATTGGATTGCATTTATATGATTGAAAAGTTAATTTTTTTAAAAGGTGATAAATTATAATTGATACTGATTCACCCCCCTCTCAGTATCAACAACTCAAGATACTTCTAATGATATTTGGTTTTTAGATAGTGGGTGTAGTAATGATATGACATGATACATTAGCTTAATTGCAAATATTGATGATTCAATAAGGACTCAAGTCAATTTGAGGTCATACAATATTCTAAAGTTTATGAGAAAACGAATGGTCAACATCCAGATCAAATAAGCTAAGAAAAGAAACATATCATATGTGTATTATGCCCCATTTTTGAAACATAATCTTATTAGTGTTGGCAAACTTACTAAAAAACAATATGATGTAATCTTTAAGGAAAATGATTGTTTTAGATATAATAAGCCTCCAATAATATGTTTATTTCTACGGTGAAGATGACAAAGAATATAATGTATACTCTTTCCATGAATTATGATAGACAAGATGTCTCGTTTGCCCAAAAAGAAACATGTTTGAATGATTTTTGGTTTTGGCATTTCAAATTTGGTCATCTACATTTTGGTGGTATAAAACTATTGTAGTAGAAAAAAATGGTTGAAGGTTTTCCTTCCATTCAAGAGCCAACTAGTTCATGTGAGAGATGCATTCTAGAAAAGTGGCAAAGGGAAAGTTTTCCTGGAGTGGTGTCTTATAGAGAAAAGGAACCATTGGAGTTGGTTCATATAGATCTATGTGCCAGGTTCAAAGCTGACCTAGTCACTAGGAAGAAGTTACTACTTCCAAACCTTCATATATGATTACAACAGAAAGACTTGGGTGTACTTTTTGCAAAGAAATTAGAGAATTTTGACAAGTTCGGAGAATTCAAGGAAACGATGGAGAAACAAAATGGTCATCATATTAAAGTGTTAAGATCAGTCAGAGGAGGTGAATATAATTCAAATGCTTTTCATGGTTTCTGCAAGATGCATGGGATCAAAAGAAAATTTAAAACAAGATATACACCTCAGAAAATGGTGTAGCTGAAAGGAAAAACATAACCATTATGAATATGACAAGAAGCATGTTCAAAGAAAAAACAAATTTCAAATGATTTTTTGAGCATAAGTAGTAGCTTGATCTATTTATATTTTGAATGGATTTCCTACTAAAAGTGTGAAGAACAAAGTTACAGAGGAAGCATGGACAGGTATGAGTTGCAATACAACACACTTCAGATTATTTGGTTGTGTAGCATATGTTGATGTGCCTAAATAATTGAGGAGAAAGTTATATGACATAAGTGAGAAATGAATCTTTCTTGGGTAAAATGATTATTCCAAGGTATTTTAATTGTATAATCCTGTGACAAATAAGGTGATAATCAATAGGGATGTTGAATTCAAATAAGATGAAGCAATGGATGTATACACAAGACTATATATGTTGGAGTAGCAATACCTCAGGAAAAACATGAGGTAGAGGAGCATATTGAACATGGTGGACAACAGAGTTTGCAAACATAATCACCAATTATAGATACTCCGACGAGGAATCCAACAAACTTGGTTCAAGGTGAGACATCTAGCCCAGTAGCCTAGTTACAAGAATAGGTGTATACCTATTAGAAATGGGCACATCTAATGATATTTTAATTATAAATTATAATATTATGGACAACAGTTGAAGATGATGGAATATTATTCGTCGTCCTTCCAAATGAATGATGATATTTAATGTTCATAACTTCCTATCATTTTTTAATGCATCCATTAACCTATTTACTTTTTCACATTTACTTAATCATGTTAAGAAATTAGTTTCTAGCCATCTGATTGCCACATTTAGGTGATTAACAAACTTACAAGAGATTAAATATTTACTTCACTATTAACCTTTTATCTTGTAAATATTTAGATTTACATTTCTGCCATGTTTGGCCATATCTCCCATACATCTATGAACTAGAGCTGGCATATTGGTTGTGTGTTTCATTTTCTATATGCGCGTGGTAATGGAGGATTCCAGGCTTCCTAAAAGGAAATGACGGGTGGAATATGAGGTGTAGTAATTCCAATCCATTTCTATCAAGTTATAATACAGATAATCATGTTGAAAGATTTAATTTAGTGAACCCCAACCAACCTATTGAATCCTCCTCTAATTCCCACATTCAACAATTCCAATACTCCAACTGATGGTTGGTCTCAGATTGCAAGATGCCACCCCTACTGAAAAACAATGGAAATTTCCCCCATATGAAAGTGCTCTTTTCAACACTCGGATCATTTCTCCCATATGAAAGTGCTCTTTTTAGTGCTCAGATTACTGCTCCCGGATGAAAATAAATGGGTATGTTTTTACTCTGCACAATATGTATGGTGTTAAGCCCTAATATTGGCTCATTACCCCTTAATTGGGGCATATTATATTAGTAATGTTATTTTATTTATGTCGGCTTTAGTCCATTAGTTGTAATTATACCTCCTAGTCTCCTATATATACCAAGGAGACATTTTCATTTTGAGTCATCTTGTACTTGAACATTTAAGTGGGGTAAAAGGAGGTTGCCCCCCCCGAGGAGGCTTATTATCTGAAATTCTCTCTTTTTCAAGGCGTTGAGTACCTTTTCTGAGGATTTTCTATGCTATATTGATATTTGGTTCTTAACATATGGTATCAGAGCTCAAGGTCTTGGGGTTTCGCTACTACATCTGAGACACCTTGGCATTTTAGCTATAACTTGTTTTCTACAATGTTTCAGAAGGAACGTCTTGGAGAATATTTAGTAGATGGATCAAGGTATGTTGGGTTCAAAATTCAGCTCGTGAGGCCTTATACTTTTGGAGATACATCCTGTACAAGATAGGGTTATGGAATTGTCCTAAACTGAGTCATTGCGGAATTTTTGCTATAAAAACGTTTATGTAACGTTTCAGACCCTGAGCTCCAAAGGATATTTACAGAAGTTAGTAAGGTATCTGTTGTAAAATGTTCAACTTCTGGGTCATCTTAAATTTGTACATATGATGCAGCACGCGCCACCCGTGCATCCCACCTCCTCCAAGACCTTCTCTTTCCTAGGCCCGAAGAGCTAAACTACTCTTCAACTTCCTATCGGAAGTTCTCACTACCCACAGACCTGCCTCGTGATATCCCTTTTATCAAATCGGGAAATCGGAACTCGCTTGATCGCGAGTCCTGCGCTTGCGGATTCGGGTCTTACGATTCCCCGAAACCCGATGGAGTATCCACTTCGCGCCTTTCTTGTCTCCTGTCGGGAAGTTCCCTATTGGGAAATCGGATTTTTTCGTGGTCAAGAGTTGCTCCCCTCGTGAATCCTCGATTTTCGATTTCCACTTGTCCGTTGTACTGTCGCCTGGACTCCACTCTTTCCGGTAAATCGAGAAATCACGTTTCAGGAATTCGCGATTCCTGTGGCACCATTTCACAGGACCCCCCAAGTCCCGAACCCCGATATGCGATGCCACCTGTCAACTACCAACCACTATCACTGTGGGACCTGTCGCAATTCGGAGTTTCGCGAATCCTCCGCGATTCTTCCGACACCAAGGATTCCGACGTGCCGAACCCCGACTCTCCAGGATCTCGCACCACGTATCCCCGCTGAGATCAACGGCCTTTATCTTCTCGAGAAATTGCTAATTGCGATTTCATTCTATATGAATCCCACGACCACGAAAACCTCGATATCCCAAATTCCGAATCTCTGGGATNTATATGAATCCCACGACCACGAAAACCTCGATATCCCGAATTCCGAATCTCTGGGATCTTGTTTTCTCCTCCAGACTTAAAACGTGCGCAACTTTTGCGAGATCTGATGGCCGTCGGGACTTCGCCAACCTTTTCTAGGAATCCTGGCCGTTGGCTCCTTCTCCTTGAGGATTCCTTGGAATGACCATGTGCCTCTATCGAGACTTGTTCTCCAAGCCTGCGCTCGCAGCTCCTGCTCGAAACCTTCTTCGGCACAAACCTTCTATGCGCCCTTTCAATGATGTCCCAAGGGTTCTATCCCTCCTGAGCTTATTCACTCTGACTCCTTCAGAGGAATGTCTGCGCCTCCTTGCAATCAGTGTTCAACAACTTCTTCAAGTGTTGAATCCCTCAGACTCTGCGCACTTCCTGCAAAATTAGTCCTTAACTCCTTCGCTCAGACTAACAACTGAGACTTCTCTTTCCTTCAACCTGCACGCTCCTTGCACGGTTGCAACAACCCAAGTCACTTTTGGGGGAATGAGAACAAATGGTTAAACTATCTAGCCTTCATCAATGCACTCTTTGCGGGTGAATTCGAATGCACTCTATGCAGGAATCTCCTGGCTCAGATAGAGAAACAATTGAAACTCATTCTCTTCCTTCTCAGAATTCAGTTTCAATTCCTTGAAATCACATGCATAGCATATCCAAAGCAAATGCATAACCAGAAAAAAAAACATTCATGAGCACACAATCAATACACACAGAGAAACAACACCAATCATGAACTTGAATCAAAGATTCTCTTCTATTAATTCAAATCTGTACATGGGTGTTCTTCACAAGGTTCTTTATCTCCTCTTCTCTTCCTGAATGCTTGATAATGTTACAATGATACAATGAGGGTGTCTATATCCGTTTTCCCTCTCGAACTCTAAAACTGTCTAATCTAGACTTAAACATCTATCTACCTGCATTAACTAAAGTAAATACCATCTATCTACTTCAGACAAGAGCGTAAGGCTCGAGGTCTGATACAATACAACAAACGCTTCTTCATAAATGTTAACCTGAAGGATAAGGCGCTTCATATTTAATGAAATTTCAAAAATTCATCAAGCATATATGTCATGTGTTTAAAAACACATGCGCTGGCTCCTCGCTGGCTTTGGTAGTCGCGATGCTCTTGCATCATACTCCCCTGCTTGAAAGATTTCATGGGCTCCTATCCATGAGCTCCTGCACAGTCTGTCCATGCTTCTGAATTTCTGCTTCTGTCTCCTAGCTGGCATCCTCCACTGGGTGATTCTGCCATTTCACCAGATACTTGAAGTGTTGCTTCCGTCTGGTCATCTTGCTTACCCTTTTATCAAGTATACGCTCCATCTGTGGCCTTTCTGCAGTCGGCATCTGCTTCTGCCACTGAATTTCTGGCTTCTCATCACTCTCAGCTCCTGCTTCCTCAGCCTTATAGGGATATAAGTCTGAGACATTGAATGTCGGAGATATTCCAATGTCATTCGGTAATTCAATCTCATAAGCATTTTCTCCCAACTTCTTCAGGACTCTGCATGGTCCAATTTTCTTCATTTTGAGCTTGTTGTATGTTCCCCTTGGGAACCTTTCTTTCCTCATATGTCCCAGAACTAGATCGCCAACCTCAAATTGAAGTTGCCTTCGATGTTGATCCGCTCTGTGCTCATACTCCTGGTTCGACTCCAGCAATCGCTGCTTCACCCGGCTGTGAAGTTCTTCCATCGCCTCTGCAAATTCCTCTGCACTTGCACTACTAGTCATTATTTGTTCTGAATCCCTCAGCTCCGAAACACCTTTCGGCTGTCTACCGTATACTATCTCAAACATACTTTTCCCTATGCTTCGATTCACCGAATCGTTGTAAGCAAACTCTGCCTGTGGCAACACACTATCCCAGCTGCTATGGTGTTCCATCACTAAGCTCCTCAGCAAGTCTCCCAAACTTCTGTTGACCACTTCTGTCTGCCCATCTGTCTAAGGATGATAGGTTGAACTGAACATTAAGTTAGTTCCCATATTTTTCCAGAGTGTCCTCCAGAAATGTCAAATAAATTTTGTATCCCTGTCCGAGACAATGCTTCTGGCTAAACCATGAAGTCTAACAACCTCCCTGAAAAATAAATTCGCGATGTGGGTCGCATCGCTGGTCTTCTGACACGGAATAAAATGTGCAATCTTTGAAAACCTGTCAACTACCACAAAGATGGAATCATGTCCTCTTTGCGTTCTCGGTAATCCCAACACGAAATCCATGTTGATTTCATCCCACGTCCCCTCAGGTATGGGTAACGATTTGTAGAATCCCGCATTTTGCTTTCGGCCCTTCGAATGCTGACAAATTCTGCACCTGTCAACAAACTTCCTGACATCTGTTCGCATCTTCGGCCAAAAGTATGATTCGCTCAGCTTGGCGAACGTTTTGTCATGGCCAAAGTGCCCTACTAATCCTCCACTGTGCTTCTCCTTTAGCAGGTTCTCCCTCATGGAGCAATTCGGAATGCATAACTGGTTTCCTTTGAATAACAGTCCACTCTGAATCATGTAATCCATCCATGGGCTTCTGTCTCTAAGAACTGGATTCTCAGTTGCCTCGTATGCCTCTGCAAAATCCGCATCACCTGCATACATGTCTTTAAGATTTTCAAAACCCAAGGTTTTGACTCGAAACTCCTGCAACAGCAAACATTTCCTGCTCAAAGCATCAGCCACTTTGTTAGCAGTCCCTGAAATGTGTTTAATTACAAATGTAAAATTCTGCATATACTCTACCCATTTTTCATGTTTCTGATTCAGCTTTTCCTGCTGAGTCACAAACTGTAATGCATGATTATCACTGTACAATACAAATTCCTTCGGGATCAAGTAATTCCTCCACTTCTTCAACGTTTGTATGATAGCATAAAATTCCTTATCATACGTGGAGTACTTCATTTTTGCTTCATCCAACTTCTCTCTATAATATGCAATTGGTTTGTCCTCTTGGCTCAAGACCGCTCCTATGGCAAAGCCACTTGCATCACATTTCACCTGGAATGTCTTCATGAAATCTGGCAACACTAACCCCGGCTGCTCGGTGATCTTTTGCTTCAACAGATTGAAGCTCTTTTCAGCCTCTGTTGTCCAGTGAAAAGTCTTATGCCACTTCTTCACTGTGTCCATCATTGTTGCGCTAATTCCGCTAAAATTTCGGATGAATTTCCTATAGAAACTCGCTAGTCCATGAAAACTTCTCACCTCGAAAACATTTCTTGGTGATGGCCAATTCTTTATTACCTCTACTTTACTTGGATCCATCTTCAATTCATTTGCCGATATGACAAACCCCAAATAAATGAGTTCCTTCTTCATAAATGAAGATTTCCTCACATTGATTAACAACTTCTCTCGCTGTAGCTTTCTCATCACAATGGCCAAATGTTTCAAATGCTCAGCCTTCATCTTACTAAAGATCAAGATGTCATCTAGATAAACAATGACAAACTTACTAATAAATTTTTTCATCACTTCATTCATCAGCCTCACGAATGTACTTGGTGCATTCGTCAAACCAAACGGCATGACTAGCCATTCATACAGTCCTTCGTTGGTTTTGAAGGCTTTCTTCCATTCATCACCTTCCCTCATGCGAATCTGATGATATCCACTTTTCAGATCAATTTTTGAAAAATAATTTGCCCCACTTAGGAAATCCATCAGATCATCCATTCTCGGCAGTGGAAATCTATACCTGATGGTGATTTTGTTGATCGCTCTAGAGTCAGTACACATTCTCCAACCTCCATCCTTCTTCGGACTAAGCACGGTCGGAACAACACACAGACTTAGACTCTCCATGACCAGTCCTTTATCCAGCAACTCCTGCACCTACTTTTTGACCTCTTCATTCTCCTGAGGCATCAACCTGTACGCAGCCTTGTTCGGCAAACTAGCTCCCGATACAAGGTCTATGTGATGACTTATGCTCCTTATTGGCGGAAATGAATGAGGTAATTCATCCACAACTATATCAGCGAACTCTTCCAATAGTTCCTGAATTTCCTCCGGCAAGTTGTCCACTCTTGTGCTGGTCAAAACAACTCTCTATTTTCTGACCACAAAGAATTGTGGATCCTCCTTCTTTTTTACTTCTGCCAGAAGCTCCTTCCCACTCATGAGAAGTACCCTGTTGTTCACTTCCGGTTTCACCTCTTTATCTTTTATCGGAAGTAACATGTGTGTTCTCCCGTTCTTCTCTAAAGTGTACGTATTCATCTTCCCATCATGAACTACGTTTCTTTCATACTGCCATGGCCTTCCTAGCAATAAATGACATACATCCATAGGAATAACATCACAGAGAATTTTATCATTATATCCTCCTATTTTGATGTCAACTAAGCACTATTTAGTGACACTCACCTGATGTCCCTTCTATAGCCATGAAACTTTATATGGACTCGGGTGATCAGTCGTCTCCAGCTCTAATTTCTCCACCATCTCGGTTGAAACGAGATTGTTGGTGCTTCCATTGTCCACGATAAATTTGCATTTCCTGTCTTTGGTCTTTCATGCAGTTCTGAACAGTCTGCTCCTCTGAGCTGTGTCCTCCACCTCCTTCTCGGGTGTAACGAAGAACTTTACACATCATCAATGACCTTCCATCTTCTGCGTCTTCTATTTCAGTAGCTCACCTTTGTGCCTCGGCGATGTGTGCTTCTCCTCCATCTCTCTTCCTGTCTGGACAGTCAACTGCTTTATGTCCATCCTTTCCACATGTGAAACATGTGATGATTCCTCCTCTGCCTCTTCCTCTACCTCACCCTCTGGTATGAGGAAAAGTGTTTGCATCAGTGTAATCTCCTCGCTGCTCGTATTGCTGCCTTCTTTGTTCGGCATGTGGCCCTCGCTGTGAGGTCCCACCCTTTTCAATTCTACCCTGAGGTTTCATCCATTCCTCCTTGGGCTTCTGTTATTTCTCCTGGGCAACTGTCTTGCCTCTAGGCTGACTCCTGCCTCGCCCTCGTTGACCTCGCTTTTGGCTTAGCTTCTCTTCAGCTTTCAAAGCCATCTGATAAGCATCCTCAACTGTCTGGATGGTTTCCATGCTTAATTCATCTTGAATTTCATACCTCAGGCCATTCATATACCTGGCAACTTTCTCATCATCACTCTCCCGATGACCTTCTCTGATATTGAGCTTGTATAAATCCTCGGTATACTCTTTCACTGTCATCAACTTCTGTCTCAGGTTTTGCATTCTCCTGAATAGTGTGATCTGATAGTCCCTTGGGATGAATTTTGACTTCATATTAGCAATCATTCGATCCCAGCTTTTAATCTTCGGTTTGCCTTTGGAACGTCTATCTGCTTGTAGCTCGTCCCACCATAATGCTGCATTTCCTTTCAACTTAGTGGTAGCATGCCTTACTTTTTTATCCTCTTCGATATCCTCGTAATCGAAGTAGGTGTCAAGAGCTCTGATCCAATCCAACAACTCTTCTGCATACAAACTTATTTCATAAGTTGGAATGTCCATTTTGGTCTTCGAACTCATCCAAGCGATAGCCTTAACCAACCGCTCGTTGGCTACATCTTTAGCTGCAACTTCTCCTTGTTGTTCGACTTCAGCTTTGCCTTCGGAGTCACTCAAATCTCCAGTATTTGTTGTGCGTCTCTGCGCTTCTTCCATATCTTCCATTCTGGCACGAAGATTTCGTATTTCCCTCTCCATATCTACATTCTGTCCTTGGCTACTTCTTTCTCTGGACATCTCTCTTTCCCCCTCTAGATTGGGTGATTGTCTACCTCTTCTCGGCGGCATGGTGAAATTTTCTCTTCTCCTCTGTTACAGAAAACAGAGAGATTTTAGAGCTCTGATACCACTTGATGCAGCACGCGCTACCCGCGCGTCTCGCCTCCTCCAGGACCTTCTCTTTCCTAGGCCCGAAGAGCTAAACTACTCTTCAACTTCCTATCGGAAGCTCTCACTACCCACAGACCTGCCTCGTGATCTCCCTTTTATCAAATCGGGAAATCGGAACTTGCTTGATCGCGAGTCCTGCGCTTGCGGATTCGGGTCTTACGATTCCCCGAAACCCAATGGAGTATCCACTTCGCGCCTTTCTCGTCTCCTGTCGGGAATTTTCCTATTGGGAAATCGGATTTTTTCGTGGTCAAGAGTTTCTCCCCTCGTGAATCCTCGATTTTCGATTTCCACCTGTCCGTTGTACTGTCGCCTGGACTCCACGCTTTCCGGTAAATCGAGAAATCGCGTTTCGGAAATTCGCGATTCCTGTGGCACCGTTTCATAGGACCCCCCAAGTCCCGAACCCCGATCTGCGATGCCACCTGTCAACTACCAACCGCTATCACAGTGGGACCCGTCGCAATTCAGAGTTTTGCGAATCCTCCGCGATTCTTCCGACACCAAGGATTCCGACGTGCCGAACCCCGACTCTCCGAGATCTCGCGCCACGTATCCCCGCTGAGATCAACAGCCCTAATCTTTTTTGGAAATCGCTAATATCGATTTATTTCTATATGAATCCCACGACCACGGAAACCCCGATATCCCAAATTCCGAATCTCCGGGGTCTTCTTTGCTCCTCCAGACTTAAAACCTGCGCAACTTTCGCGAGATCTGATGGTCGTCGGGACTTCGCCAACCTTTCCCACGAATCCTGGCCGTTGGCTCCTTATCCTTGAGGATTCCTTGGAATGACCATGTGCCTCTATCGAGACTTGTTCTCCAAGCCTGCGCTCGCAGCTCCTGCTCGAAACCTTCTTCGGCACGAACCTTCTATGCTCCCTTTCAATGATGTCCCAAGGGTTCTATCCCTCCTGAGCTTATTCACTCTGACTCCTTCAGAGGAATGTCTGTGCCTCCTTGCGATCAGTGTTCAACAACTTCTTCAAGTGTTGAATCCCTCAGACTCTGTGCACTTCCTGCAGAAGTAGTCCTTAACTCCTTCGCTTAGACTAACAACTGAGACTTCTCTTTCCTTCAACCTGCATGCTCCTTGCATGGTTGCAACAACCCAAGTCACTTATGGGCGAATGAGAACAAATGGTTAAACTATCTAGCCTTCATCAACGCACTCTTTGCGGGTGAATTCGACTGCACTCTATGCAGGAATCTCCTGGCTCAGATAGAGAAACAATTGAAACTCATTCTCTTCCTTCTCAGAATTTAGTTTCAATTCCTTGAAATCACATGCATAGCATATCCAAAGCAAATGCATAAACAGAAAAACAAACATTCATGAGAACACAATCAATACGCACAGAGAAACAACACCAGTCATGAACTTGAATCAAAGACTCTCTTCTATTAATTCAAATCTGTACATGGGTGTTCTTCACAAGGTTCTATGTCTCCTCTTCTCTTCCTGAATGCTTGATAATGTTACAATGATACAATGAGGGTGTCTATATCCGTTTTCCCTCTCGAACTCTAAAACTGTCTAATCTAGAATTAAACATCTATCTACCTGCATTAACTAAAGTAAATACCGTCTATCTACTTCAGACAAGAGCGTAAGGCTCGAGGTCTGATACAATACAACAGGCGCTTCTTCATAAATGTTAACCTGAAGGATAAGGCGCTTCATCTTTAATGAAATTTCAAAAAGTCATCAAGAATATATGTCATGTGTTTAAAAACACATGCGCTGGCTCCTCGCTAGCTTTGGTAGTCGCGATGCTCCTGCATCAACATACACCTTGTGTAAGATAGGGTATCTGACTAGTCCTATTGACTAGTCTCAAGAAGGTGTTCCCGGTAAAACAATCATAACTTCTTCCTAGAGTATCCAAATTCTGTGGGACTGGTTGCATTGGATCGTGGACAGTCTGTAGTATTTTTGGTGTGAGTTTCAGAATTTTATATCAATAATTTTGTGCAGGGCACACTATACAAGTGAGATCTCTTGGAAAGGCCAAAAATAGGCAAGTTGTGGGGAAGTTACCGTAAATTCCACTTGGTACATCCAATTTTGATCAGACCTGTGGCATTGCAGAGAAGAAATATCAGAGAAATACATAAAAGAAAGTTTCATACCCAGAAGGGATGAAATGTGGGAGATACAACAAAAGAAATATTGTCTATCAGAACCACCTCAAAATCAAGGTTCAAAAGTGATACTTGGCCAACATGCCACCCAAAAAGGGAACTTATACACCAAATAAGCCTCCAGAAAATCCTACT
>JZKD02S1769726.1:271848-303738 GCA_000966675.3 Picea glauca | reverse complement strand
TGGAAACCTTGGATAATAATGAGGCTTGGGATCTAGTGGAGTTGCCAACTGGTAGAAATCCCATTGGCAACAAATGGGTATTTAAAAAGAAGTTAAATGTAGAAGGCAAGGTGGAGAAATACAAATCTTGGTTAGTAGCAAAGGGTTATTCTCAGGTTGAGGGAATTGATTTTGGTGAGATTTTTTCTCCTGTTTGCAAGTTAACTTTATAATATTTATGTTATATGTTGTTGTTGCATTTGATTTTGAAGTAGAACAAATGGATGTGAAGACACCATTCCTACATGGGGATCTGGAAGAAGAAATCTATATGAAACAACCAAAAGGCTCTGTTGTGAAGGAAAAGAAGGAACTAGTATGCAAGTTGAATAAGTCCATGCATGGTTTAAAACAATCACCAAGGATGTGTTATAAAAAAATTGATACGTATATGATGGGACTTGTCTTCACAAGAAACAAAGAGGATCATTGTGTGTATTTTAAATTAATTGGTGATCATTTGATTTATTTGGTCTTGTATGTGGATGACATGTTGTTGATAGGAAACAATAAGAAGATTATCCACGATGTCAAAACTCAGTTGTCCTCTAAATTTGGCATGAAGGATCAAATTTCATTTTGGGCATGGAAATTAAAAGAGATAAAAAAAAAGATGAAACTCTAGTTAAATTAGAGAAAATATGTCGAGAAAATATTGCAGAGGTTTAATATGAAGGAATGTAAATCGGTCAAGGTCCCTATTCTTATTGGTGTAAAGTTATATGTGGATCAATGTCCCAATACACATGAAGAGGAGGAGGACATGTCTCGTGTTCCATATGTGAGTGCAGTTGGCAGTTTGAATTATGAAATCGTATGTACTAGACCAGACATTGCACATGCATTGAGAATTTTTAGCAGGTATATGTCAAAACTAGGGAAGGAGCATTGAACAAAAATAAAAAGGGTTTTCATTTATTTGCATGGCACTGCTAGCTATGGATTATGCTACCAAGGAAGATCAAGATTGGATAGAGTGTTGGACATACATGTCTTTGTGGATGCAGACTGGGATGCGTTTAACCTATTTGGAGGAGAAATCAATTGGATGAGAAAAAGAAAAGTTGTAGTGGCACTTTCAACTACATAAGTTGAATACATGGCAGCCACTCATGCAAGTAAGGAAACAATATGGTTACAAAGATTGTGTTCAGGTATTGGGTTGGTACAACAAGCTGTAAGGATCGATTTTGAAAGTCAGAGTGCCATTTTTCTGGTGAAGAACATGACTTATCATTCAAAGACAAAGCATATTGATATTCAATATCACTTTGTGAGAGACATGGTTGAAGAAAAGAAAGTGTTGCTGATGAAGGTGGACACTTTGAAGAATTTTGCATATTCATTAACAAAATCTGTGAGCACTGAGAAGTTCCCTTGGTGTAGAGGATCCATGGGCATTGTTGCCCTGAATTGTTGACTATGTAACCTTGTAACCCCTTGTATGAAAATAAAAAAACAAGTGGGATAATTTTGGGTATGTGTTATATTCTTTGCATGACTAGGCTTAGTGTCTGCTATGTTGTGTCGGATATCCCTCCTATGAAGGGGTTCGGGGGCAGCGACCCCAGTATTTTTTTTTCATCGAGAAATGTGTCACATTTTTTCTTGTTTTCGTGTCGCCTCGATTTTCATGTCTATTGTTGGGCACTTTTTTGGCACATGGTTTTTTCCGATGGTTTTCTATTTCCGGTTAAGGAATTAGGGTTGTTGACTAATCTAGGTCATTGGGTTAGGGTTTTGGATGTCGTTGGCTCGTATATGAATAATCTATTGTGAACAATGTATCATTATGAATGAGTATAGAATATGTTGGTTTTCTTGGTTTGGGTTTCCAGGGGAAAAATCTTTTTGTAATGTGCATATTTTCCATTGTATCTTTTCTGTTCTTTTATTGAAAATATGTTTGCAGTAAAATATTGTACAAGGTTAAAGTCTACATAATTGCCTCCCTAAGGTGTAGAAAGACTAGAAGTTTAAAAGAATATATTAAGATCTAGATCTGCATTCAAATTTTGCATTGTTTGTTTGTCAACCCATGTGTTTTAAGAAGCGATTAAAGAAGAAAATTGGGTCCAAGCAGTGGAGGAATAAATCGATTCCATAGAGAGAAATAATACATGGGATCTAGTAGAATTACCAAAAGATAAATATTGCATTGGTGTAAAATGGGTTTACAAAACCAAGTTTAATGTTAATGAAGAATTTGAAAAGTAGAAGGCTAGATTGGTAGCAAAAGTTTTTTCACAATAGCTTGGAGTATATTATGGTGATACTTTTGCACCAATTGCAAGGTTAGGTACAATTAGAGTTGTTTTGGCCATAACAACTCAAAACAAGTGGAAATTTTGTCAAATGGATGTGAAGTTAGCATTCTTGAATGGTACTTTAGAAGAAGTATATGTGGAGCAACCACTAGGATATGTGATAAAATGACATGAATATGAATTCTACATATTGAAGAAATATCTGTATGGGCTTAAGCAAGCTCCCAAAACTTGATATAAAAGGATAAATTCATATATAATCAGTACTAGATTCATTTTATAGACAAAATTTAGGTATTATAAACACCAAAACATTTAATAGTAGTAATTAAGGGGGAGTGTTAGAATATAATTATTCCCATTAGGTAATTTTGGAAAGTTATAATTTCATAGAATTGTATAAGAGTTTTCACTTAAATCTAATTAGTTGAAGAAAACTCTAAAAAAACTAAATTCTCAAAACCTATTATTAATAAACTTTTCTATTTATATCTTCCTTCATAATTAATGAATGCATCAAAGTTTAGAGTTGGAACTCTAGTGATCCATTTTTGTGTGTTTTTGCATAAATTCATACAATCATAATCGTTATTAATTCACCCCACGTCCTTTAGTTTATACACCAACATCCCAAGTGTGTGTTAAACGCCAAGTTAGAGTTTAGTTAAAGGCCTTAAAGCATTTTGGCTTCTCATTTCATTATGGTTTCCTTACTCTTAACTCATCTCTTTTCATATCGATACAAATGGTATGGTGATTCAAGAGTTTTTTTTTTTTTAAATCAGATATTTTTTTATTTTACAGATTATATAGTAGTATAATTAGCACAACTGCTAACTCAACGTTTATCGTTGAGGAAATTCGAGGTAGAGAAAATGCGTGGACAATTGATTAAATCTGTGATAACATGGAAACGTGGCTTGTCTAATACCTGTAATTTCCAAGAATGAAGTTGAAGGAGTGCCTACTAAACGTGGTAATCTCAAAGGTTAATTATTTAAACATGGCAATCATATGATGTTACAGTAATTTCTTAATATGATTAGGTAAATGTCAAAAAGTAAACAGGTTAACTGATGCATTCATAAATGTAAGGAAGTTATCAACAATAAATCTGACTCGTTGATTTTGGAGGACGACTAAGAATATACCGACATCTTCAATGTATAGCCATCAGATTATAATTTAAGATTAAAAGATCATTAATTGTTCCCATCTCCAATAGGTATATGCCTTCTCCAATAGGTATATGCCTTTCGACTTAATTATTAGACTTCTTTTTTTAACTTAATTATCATTTGAATTTCGTAACTTAAATATTGGTGAAATCACAATTTTTTATTGTTTAAATTGCAGTTTTGAATATATAGATGGATCCTAACACTCTCAAAAACTTTTAATCCACCCTGAAATTTCTGACGTCTCTAGACTGATAGCAAAACACAATCAGAAAAAGTTCAAAAAATCTAATATTTAGAATACTACTGCTAATACATAACTATTATAACTATTAACTTTTATTTTTATTTTTTTTAAGGTCATTATCATTTGAATTTGACAACTTAAATATTGGTAAAATCACACTTTTATAATTTTGTATGGTTTAAATTATAGTTTTGAATACATAAATAGATAATAACACCTTGAAAACCTTTAATCTACCCTAAAATTTCTGACCTCTTTCAAAACCAAACTATTAGAAAAAACACAACCAGAAAAAGTTCACAAAAATATAATATTTAGAATACTCGTGCTTGAGTTACTTGTTTAATCTCAAGGCAGCTAGTCAGTGAAGCCCCCTCTGAAAAGCGAGCATTTAATTTAGAACATCCCACTCAACGCGATAGTTCCCGCTGGCACATATTCATAACCTAACAAACTATTAAAAACAACTAACAGAGTCTCGGAAGCACACCCGGCCGCCCGGTTCCCGGGCCAGAGCAATGGCGAAGCCGCGTGCGGACCTGCCGACTGACAAACTTGTGAGTGCGTCAAAAAGTATTTGAGAAAGGAAAACCCTAAACCCTAAATTAAAGATAACATATTGTACATACTCATCCATTCAGTGCACTGTGCAATGGCATGGTAGCCTTTGTGTCAGGGAATCTTTCACACCATCATTAACACTCCTCTCCCTCTTTGAGGATTAAAAGCATTTTGAAGAAATCTGCTTGGAAACATTGAAACGATAGTTATTTTATTCGAATCTAATAAATGTGTAAGATTTTTTAATAACCCAGATGCATCGTCAACCCATATAAATGCAAACAGAGTAGCAGCAGCTTAGGACCTCGTCTTTGCAGCTGAATAATCATGTCCTTCTTCACTCGTCAACGCTCACAAATGGCTCCAAGTACCACACAGTTGCTGCGCTCTGCCGAAGCCTTAACAATACCTAGAGTAAGTCCATTGCTGCAATTAGCGTTTTTATTGGCACATTGCCAATTGCCCTTTGTATCGCTCTCATACAATATATAAATTTCAACTCAAGTGTCTTGGTTACGCTAAAGTCTCAAATTATTGATTACATTACAGGTTCAGGTGATTGTCCTCAACGCTAATATGCGCTGCCTAGTGTGCCGCGACAGAGTCTCCAAAGTTCTCTCCAAAATGGACAGTATGTTCATTGTTCATGACACCCACATTCTTTAATAACGATTAAAGAAGTAATTCCCTCGTGATCCTGTTTGCTCATTTTGTTTTTCCATTTTCTGAATGTGGCTGTGGCGTGATGATGGGTAGATTTGCTGGACTATGTGGTGGACGTGGCGCAGAAGAAGGTAACGGTGAGAGGGCGTGTGGATCCGAGGAAGAGAATGCAACGAATTAGGTTAATGGCCAACGACAAAGAGAGAAAGGCCATCGAATTTGAGACGCTGAGAGGCGGAGGATACTCTACTGATTTAGAGCAGCGGTACTGCAGCAACAGTCGGAAGAAATTAACAGAGAATCTCATCCAATGGGCCTGCTGTTTTCACTGCGTGTCGTCTTAGCAAGCCTCTGTCTCTGTTGTAGATCTCTGCGTAGGTTTCCTTATTATTATTTGTAGTTAATAAGACATGTACTCTCTCCCTCTCTGTACATGGCCATGCATTCGGTTTCTCAAGGAATCCAAGGCTGTGTTTTCGCATGTGAAAAGAGGAAATTAAGCTGTGTTGCAGTTTGTGGCCTTATGTGGCAGCGCGTATTTACTTTTATGTTGGTTTGTCAGAAGACATTAATATTGAAAGAGAATTTTAAAAATATGTCAACCGTTGAGGTGCATATATATATATAGTAATCAGAAGGCGAGTTCAGAATAACCCGGACTTTGCAACGGGTTTCTTCCAATTTTAAAGACAGAATTAAGTAATTTGGGGAGTTCTGAATATCAACTGGATTTTGAATCTGAAAACGCCTGAACTTAGTTTAATGTGACGTAAACAATTGCGATGATGTGTTTTGAAATCTTCTCACAGCAAACACGTCCATATCACCTTTGAAACCCTACTGTGATTATGTTTGCGATGATGTGTTTTGAAATCTTCTCACAGCAAACACGTCCATATCACCTTTGAAACCCTACTGTGATTATGTTTTTTGAAATCTTCTCACAGCAAACACGTCCATATCACCTTTGAAACCCTACTGTGATTATGTTTTTTGAAATCTTCTCACAGCAAACACGTCCATATCACCTTGAAACCCTACCGTTATGAAATTTATATTTCCTTTTGGAATGTTTTCTTGAAGATATTTGAACAAAGTTGTAATACCTCTAACATATTATCTGACTTTGAAGGTCATCACATGAAGTTCCCGACCTCCCCCTCCATAATTATTCATCACATGACCTACCTTTTACTTGGGGACTTAGGAAATACTCTTTGTTGTAAGATTTGTCACGTGTATATGCGTTAATGTTGTTCCCACATGGTAAAACTTAGGTATATTCTAAAATGATTCTTTATTTTGTTGTGCTAGGAGAAATCACTAAGTTTACATCACCTAATGGTTTGCAAAGAAGTTGGACCCACAACTACAAGTAGGCACCTTGAATTGGGATCCATGTACCATGTCTTCAGATATATGACAATGCCTTTGGATCCATGATGAAGCCTTGGGATCTATGTACTCATATTTTTCCATATCTACTAACATTGAGACCCATGCCATTTTATTGGGATCCACATACTTCACTGGGATATGTGTTAGTGCATTGGGATCAGTGACAGTGCATTGGGAAATGAAAGGGATGCCACATTGTCACAACTACCACATGGGCCATTCCAAGATGAATCCATTTCCCAATTGGACTCCTTCACTCACATGCAAGCTTAATTACTCCCTCTTGGACAACAAATGGGAGGTTTATTGAAACAAATGAGGACTAGGAGGTGGTTGCATATGGTCACAAGTTGTTATAGTGGTTACATGTTGTTATGGCATTGACCACACTATTCTATTAAGGAGCACCTAAAATTGAGGGGCCACATGTGCCACCTTTCTTTGGATGCTCACATTGGATGTCCCACATGTGTGGGATAATGTCACCCATATTTAGAGGTTGTTTCATTTGGATATTCCTCTCCCTCACTTCATGGGGTTAGTTTTAGGAGCATCCTTGATTCTTGGGCATATTGTTGACTATTCGTCACTCATTTGATGGGAAGTTGGCACTTTTGAGGAAGGTTGATCTGGATTATTTTCGAAATGAAATGAAAGCAAAGAAATTACAATAAAATATCATGAAAATTTCCAGAAATAGAGAAATACATCAATACTTGATTTCTATTAATGAAAGAATTGTAAAGAGACTGTAAAAATACAGAGTGCAAGACTCGCTAGAATGGTGGCATCTTTATCTCTGAGAAGAGATGTGATGGATACACTCATTCGCAAGAAGATGATTACAATGAGGCTCTGAAGAACTTTTTATGATAAACATGAATGTCAAAACCCTAGAAATCCAAAAACCTAACCCTAGGAGATGAAAGACCAAAAGTCATGTGGGCCCTGTTTGGGTAAGTTAATACATTAACTTCTTGGGGTCGTAACTTTTGCATATGATCTTTTTTTTAGGGGCATGATATCTCGTTGGAAAGGTATTTTCGAGAACTACACATTACATCTGCAAAATTTGACTCCATCTACAATTTGACTGTGACGAGCCAAAAAAACATTGTTTAAGGCCCCAAAACAAACCTGGAAGTACGACAAGATGTGTTGACATGAAAACATACAAAATAATCCAGTTGGATTAGGTTGGATGCCATCAATATCCAATTGGAAGATGTGTAAGGCTTCAAACAACCCCGAAAGTGTAGAAACCACAATTACAAAGAAGTACAGAAGAACGTGTTGAACTAAAAATTGTCAAGAGGAGCCAGTTGGAACATGTGGGTGGCCACCAATATCCACCTGGATCAATCCGCCCCCCTTAGGAAGCAATGGTATCCATTGTGTTGAGTGCCTAGGGAAGAGGGCATATCATTTTCTCAATCTGAAGCTTGGTGAGTTGCATGCCTTATTGGAGAAGTTGTGCTTCTTGGCTTGTGGAAGATTGTCACAAACCTGTTCCTGGAGGGGTTGAATCTGTTCCACCAACCTATTGTCTCTGGGTTGGATGGGGCATTGTGTAGGCACCATTGTAGGTGAAGAAACAATATCTTATGTCTCTTCGACAATCTGTTTTTTATGGATAGAAGGTGTTGAGGATTCAATGGTTGTAGTGGTATTTTGTGCATCCTTTGAATAGAATGTGAAGAGGATGAATTTTGCAGTATGAGAGATTACCTTGCCATGTTTTTTTGGTGGATCAGTTGTCAGAAATACCTCTGGTATCCTGTAGCGTTGACCTCCCAGAGTAACAATGACACTACAGATTCTAGACTCATAAACAACATGACGTTTCCACATATATGGTTGGCCCAAAACAACATCACAGACATCAAGAGGGGAAATGTCACATGCCACCTCATCCTTGAAGGGATGGATTCCATAGGACATGAGACACTATTGGTTGATGCGAAGATCTCGTCCATGGTGAAGCCACCCGATGTTGTATGGTTGTGGGTTTGGTGTTGTCGACAACACCAATTGTTTGACGACCTTAGTTGAGATGAGGTTCTTCTGGCTGTTGCTATCAAAAATGAAATGCAATGGGGTCCCCTTCACCCACATCTGTGAATGGAAGAGGCACTCCCCCTCTTCAGGATCTACTAGTTCTTTTAGCTGAATTGTTGTGGTCGTGACAATAGCAGTGGGGTGTACATCGATGATCTGTCTGTTTTCAATATTTCCTGGATCATATTTCGAATGAGGGTTTGACTTTGTTTCTTTGACCTTGGCCACCAATGACTGTTTCAAGAAACATTCATCGGTGTTGTGCCAATGGATTTTGTGGAAGTCACACCACTTCCCAATGTCATTCTTTGTCTTTACTTTACCCTTTTTTTTCTGTTTCTTGGACTAGTTGTCTAGAGGCTATTGGTTAGGTTCATCTTTAGCGTGCTTTGGTTGTTGCAGATTTGCAGACCCAAATTCCCATTTGTTTCGCTGCCTAAATTTTTTCTTGATTTTGACAGCATATCGATAGGAAGCTCCCAATGATGAGATGTTTAGGAAATCCATTTCGGTTTGGATGTACCTATGCAGAGCCCCGTGGTATCTCAAAACCAAATGTCACTTAGAGTCTTTGATACCCAGTTTGGTGCACAAGGTATGGAAAGTATTTTTGAACTCCAACACCGTTTGGCTCTTCTCTTGCCGTAGTGTGGTCCATCTCATGTACTAGTATTCATAGTTATCAACAAGATAGTATTTTTTTTTTACTGCATCCACAAAAAAATCCTAGATGGGCTCGGCCCCATATATTCCATATTCCTTTATGGAAATTTTCTCTTAGTAAGTTTCCCACCAATGTTTGACATGGGGGAGAGCCTTAAGGAGTGCAAATGTGATATTTTCCTTGTCGAAAAAATTTTGAACAAAGAAATAACTTTCTAATAGATTTAACCATTTTTCTAGGGCATCCATATCTATCTGACCTTCAAATATGGGAATATCAAAATTAACTTGTACCTTGAAGGGAGAGGTTCCTCCAAAATGGTTGCTTGATGATGATGCACCTATTTCTATCAGTAGATGTTGAAGAATGTGTGCAAAATTCTCCATCATTTCGTCCCTCTGTCGCACGAGAGCTTGCTCAAGAAACATGTTAATAAAATCTTTTGCTTCATTGTTTTTCTTTTCTTCCTCCATCGAGGGTTTCTTGGGCATGCGAGAGTGATTTTCCTCAAGAGAGACAAACTCGAGACCCAACTGGCTATACTCGGACCTCGTCGGGCACATGCACTGAAAAACGATCTAGAGAAACCTTCTCTGATACCACTGATCCAGATTATTTTCAGAACGAAATGAAAGCAGAGAAATTACATTGAAATACTCATGAAAATTGCAAGAAACAGAGAAATACAACAATGCTTTATTTCTATTAATGAAATAATTGTAAAGAGACTCTAAAAATACAGAGTGCAAGACTCGCTAGAATGGTGGCAACTTTATCTCTGAGAAAAGATGTAACGGCTATGCTCATTTGCAAGAAGATGATCACAATGAGGCTGTAGAGAATTTTTTATGATAAACAGGAATGTCAAAACCCTAGACATCCAAAAGCGTAACCCTAGGAGATGAAACGCCAAAAGTCATGTGGGCCTCGTTTGGGTAAGTTAATACATTAATTTCTCGAGGTCATAACTTTTGCATACGATCTCCGTTTTAGGTGCATGATAGCCCGTTGGAAAGGTATTTTCGAGAACTACGCATTACATCGCAATACTCCGACTCTGTCTATAGTTTGACTGTGGTGAGCCAAAAAAACACTGTTTAGGGCCCCAAAACAGCCCTAGCAGTACAACAAGATGTGCTGACATGAAAACATACAAAATAAGCCAGTTGGATTAGGTGGGAGGCCACCAGTATCCACTTGGAAGATTTGTAGGGCTTCAGACAACCTCATAAGCGGAGAAACCAAAATTACAAAGAAGTACAAAAGAACGTGTTGCACTAAAAACTGACAAGAGGAGTCAGTTGGAACAGGTGGGTGGCCACGAATATCCACCTGGATCAAAGGTGCACTTATTTTTATGCCCTTTGAACCACATGTGTGACTCTTGACCATTTTGAGTAGGGAGCTCTTGTATTTGAGGACTTTGAGGATAGTTTTATGCATACACATTTTATTTTCTCATAGATTTGACTTCAACTCATGGTTTGAGATAGAACATTGTATCAATCCATTGTATTGTGAAGGCTCCTTATCTATATAAGGAAAGAGCCTCCTCATTTTCATTTTCACAACATGGTCATTTCTTGAGGAAAATACATGGTACTTCTCACATAAATAGTCTAACTTTGGTGCAATTATTCATATTATTGCACATAATTTGAACAAACATATAATCTTTAATCATATCCTCTAACAAACGGTTTGGATATCGAACAAACGGTAATTATATGCATATGGAAACTCATGGATCTTAAATTTCCATGTACTAAAGACATTCTAAGGTCAATATTTCTTCGTTGGTGCAACTTTTTACTTAGTCCATATGATTGAATGCTCATATAGTGATATGTGTCTTGATTAATTGTTGTCAATATATGAGACCGCTCAATGTCTATTTTACAGAGCTTGGAATGACTTAAAATAAATATGTTATCTTTACTTTTCATGGTTGCAATATCTCCATAATACACACATACTCTAGTGTTTGATATGTTTTAAATACTCATAAGTGTTTACCATTGGATGTTCCTTAATATTTGACTGTGCTTCCCAATAATTGCATACATAAACAATAATAAATTGAAGGAATTTAAGCCACAAATGGACATGTTTTAAATTCATGCGGTGATGATCCTTTGTATTACACTTTACAAATTTATCATTGTTGTGGTTTGGGGGGCATATTAATTTAATTCTTGGCATTGATGATATCCAAAAAAATACTAACTCTTTCTAATGGATATGGTGAATGAATGAAATTTTATGTTCTTTTGGTTCCATTTTATCATAAGTATTATTGGATGTGTGTTTCAAATAAGAATAAACACTTGTAGTTTTCACTCACTTTCATGGTTGATGTGTCTTTGAAACTAATGAAATTGAGCAATTCTCATTTCATTTTGTTCTTCAAGAATAATCAAATTTCACGAATAAGCACACTTGTATAAGTAAATCACTATTCAAAGGCTTGTTCAAGTTTATTTGTATGATAACATTTTCACATGTTCACGTGCTTTAATTGCTTTGCATCCTGAGAGTGAGTAGTTACAAACCTCCAATTTCTCATCAACTTAAACTTAATTCCCTCTCTTACTCAATGAACTAGTTTGACTTGAATTATATTGACTTCCCCCTTCACTAGGATACCATTTCCTATACTCTAAAGAGTGGGGAAAGGCCACTGAGGTGATACTAGGTGGGTGGCCTGAGAGTTACCTCTAGGCTGGCCCGTTGGGGTTAGAAATTTTCCCTCTAGAAAAGAGTTTGAGTGGCAATAGGGAGAAATTAATTTATGTCCATGACACACATATAAGCATCATTAGAGGTTAGCTTTGGAAAAGAGTTATCTCTAATTGGTAATCTTAGAGAATATGCCCCTGGTGAGGGGATTAAATGATATTCTTGACTAAATTTTTTAATGGCTATCTAATCCCTCAAAGAAATTGGTCATCAAGAAGCTTATAAAGACATTAATACCCTCTATTATCCTCCTTTAGGAGATAACAGTAGAGGGATAAAAAATAATGAAAGAACTCTCAAGATTTATTATTGTATTGGAGTTAATTTATACAACTCCACATCAACATGTTAGAAACCCTTGAAGGACAATGGTAAGAATAAACCATGAGGAAATATTAAAATTGTACAACATAAATTAGTATTCATATAATATTTACAAAATAATAAAGTAGAGAAAGTCCCATAAACTTCCATATGTTGGAATAAATATTCCAAAAGTTGGCCAATTAAATTCTCAATTAGCTTGAAATAAGTTTATAATGCTAAGAAAAAATCACACCTTCCTTTATTTCTCATCATATTTATAAGGAAACAAGTTATAGGGAGTTGAAATTATTCATCTCGTTAACTTTCAAGTTTACAATGCCAAGAAAATATTCCACCTTCCATTCTTTCTCATCATATTTATAAGGAAACAAGGTAGAGGGAGCTGAAATGTTTCATCTCGTTAACCTTTATTATTCTCCACTTGACTTATGCACATTTGTTCATTTTCCTTTTCATAATTCTTAGCATAAATTTTCCATGCTTAAAATGTTTTCTCTATAAAATCAACTTATGGAAATTGATGTTGTTAAAATGGATTTTTCAATGAAACAATATGTTGATCTACTTTATTTTCTTTCTTCCCTAACTTTGGTAAGAAGGTTCTAAATAGTATGATCTCTCTGGCTACTGCATGATCTGCTAATACTTATAAGGGAATGAATGTCTTGTATTTTCCGTTGGATCTCATCTTCAAGAGATTTTATAAGTTCATATGGAGGAAGAAAACTATCACATTGAGCAAAAGAAGGGAGGAATACATCTATTTTCAAGTCTTTGTTCGACATTTCATGTTGTATCAAAGTCGGTTAACTCTTGTTGAATGCATTTTCATGCCTTATGAGAATAATATTTCCAATATTTGAGACAAAAATTAATGCTAAGCATATCCTTCTCATTCAAAAGAAGGGATTTCAAGGGAAATATCACCAAGATAAGGTTGCCACCATTTAATGGAACTGAATTGAAGATGTGTTTATTCTTGTGACATTTTGAAAGACTGTATTTGGTTGAGGATATAAAGAAAATATTTACTTTTCCCTTGAAATTTTTGATCTCTCTTGTATAATTTTCTTTTTGTAGTAACCAGTTCATGTTGAACTTCTAATGTATAATCAATAAATTATGTAGCATCATACTAATTCGATTTATAATAGTATCCCTAATTGTCTAGTTGTGTTATCCTAGATTTATACTCTTTCATATGTTTATCTGTGTGTAGTAGCTTGAGAAAACACAAGTCCTACATGAATAATTGCTACTAGACTTGTTTTCTCAACATCCAATGCAACAGTTTCTATAGTAGTCACAAGTTCTTGACCAATATTAATTTTTCTCCATTTGTCATTTTGTTAGATTATATACTTTTTCCTATCAAATGTGAACATTTCCTCTTCATCATTAGCCATTGAAATTGGCATATATTCTGAAGGCACTATTCCCAAAATAGACATGCTATAAAAACTTTGAGGGTTCTATATTTTCTCTGTTGCTTCTCCCATTGTTTTCTCAATATTGAATTCATCCTTTTCTCATTCCTCTTTGTCTTATTTCTCTATTTTTTCTTCTCATCCTTAGAATTTTCTTAAACCTTCTTTCCCATTTCTTCCTCTTTCCTATTCTTCTCCATAATAAAATCAACTTTCTATTAATGTTTGATCTTGTACATTTACCTTAGCCTTTGCCTTTGATTTCACCTTATTTTGTTCATATGCCTTATCATTTTCTTTTACTTATACTTTAGCTTGTTTTTTATATTTATTATGCCCATTTTCCTCACCCATTTCTTATGCTTCCTCTTTATATTGTGCCTATTTTTTTTATTTTCCACTGCATTACCTGAAATTTTGCAGAAACTTTATTTACCTCAACATTTTTTCTCTTTCTCATTATGTTGTAAACAATCACATCCTTGCTTGCATAGTATCATAAGTTAGGGCCCACCTTTTTGTCTCTTCTAATTCATTTTTTTCATGGGTGTATGTGAAATATATTCTAACATCTAACCTGCACCTTTATATAATTCTTTTTGGATCATGCATTCAAAATCTTTCTTTAGGGAAGTGAGAGATCTCCATCTTTTCACCTTCCATTATTTCCCAAAAACAATTAGGTAACCCATATAAATATATGAAAATATAATAAGGTGGGAATATCTTCTTTTAATGTTTATAAATATATGTGTTGAAGCCATGTAAAATAGTCTAATATGCTATCTCCTTTATAAAAAAATTATCTGGAACATAAGATGACAAAGTGTGAGGAGACATAATCATTCCATATATTCTAATACACATATATCTATCATCTAGATACAAATATCCAATATCATGTAGTAAATCTATGGCTTCATCCGATATCCTTAGGCCCATTTTACAATATATAAGCTTGTAGAATGGTGCAAAGAAATGACCATATATTTGAGCATAATTATCCATATATTATTACTCCCTAAAAGAATTGCAATATACATGAATAGGATCTTGATAAGGAGTTCATGCCCAACCCTGTGAGGGAATTGGAATCACAAACCACACCCAAAATATATGAATACATGTCTAATTTAGGTATTTTTGCGGATGAAGAAGTCTTAACCTTCTTGATGGATTACCTAATGCGTAGGATATAATAGAAATTGAATTGAGAATAAACTCATTCTTCATGATTGCATGAATCAATGGGACTCAATCTAATTGCAAAGATGAGGTTGATCTCTGTGTGTGATCATCTCTGCACCAATGCTAGAAAAAAATAAATCTATTGTTGTTGGACTTCCACAAGACAAATCATAGTTCTACATTTATATCTATAGAAAAAGAAATAGTTCAAAATATTCCTACTAGTTTCTTTCCTAATGAACTAACAAAAAATGCATATAACTCTTCAAAACATTCATACTAGATTACATTTACATGTTGCCTTGATATTCCTTCTCCTCACTAGAGTGTTGGATCCCTACACCTTCAATTTCCATTAGAACCTGAGTTTGAAATACTATCTTAGCCTCAATTCCCACCTCATGGTTAGAGATTTGAGTTATGTGATTGTTTGATTCCAAGGAAAGGTTATCCATCCATTGAGATATTAATAAAGCATGCAGCCTACCACATTCTACTTCCAATGAATCTATCCAATAATTTTGAGTGAGAAGAAGGTTTGAAAAAATGGCACTCTAGGTTGTAATGGAGTGTTCCAAATTTTCCACCTTGGAACCACTTGAATTTTTAGAGGTATTCACTTTACATTTCTAACTAATCGACCCTCAATTCATGCTCTGCTATCCTTGAGAGAAAGGGTGTTGACACATTAAACCTCAAATCGAGCAACCAATTGAAGATAAACCCCCCAATTCCTCTAATAAGGGTGTCTATAATTTCCACCACCCTCAATAACAAACTGAAAAAAAGAAAGCCAATAACAAAATGAAATATTTCAACACAATACCAATCGATCATCAAAGAGGAGACCATATATTTTCTGCTACCATTGACCACGACTGCACCTCAACAGTTAAGTATAGAGCTTGTATATTCTAGGAATATAATATTGGGAACCTTCCCTTAACCTCATATACATAGACATCCCTTCTCCAAACCACCCCTTTGGAGCTTATCTCTGATGGGTATTCCTCAGAGTTTATCGCATGTCGGTTAACCTTTCCCATACTGACATATTGATAACCTAGGAATGAGTCTGACGAATTAATTAAGAGGAAGGAATCGCTTTGATCCAGGTGGATATCAATGGCCACCCACCTTCTCTAATTGGCTCACAACATTTTTTTTAGCAATTTTGGCAATTTACTATTTTTAGCAGTTTTAACTTCTAGGGCTATTTTGAGGGACTAAATGAAGGTTTTTTGGGATCGATATTCTCAATGAAAATCAAAGGAGTGATTGAGCCCCCAAAATGAATCTCCTCGATGATACCTTTCCAATGAGCTATCATACACCTAAAACGAAGATCGTATGCAAAAGTTACGACTCCGGGAAGTTGATGTACTAACTTACCCAAACGGGGCCCACATGACTTTTGGCGCTTCATCTCCTAGGGTTAGGTTTTTGGATGTCTAGGGTTTTTGGCATTTCTGTTTAAAAAAAATTGCCTTTAGATCCTCATTGTAATCATCTTCTTGCGAATGCAAGTAGCCGTCACATCTCTTCTCAAAGATAAGCTTCCACCATTCTAGTGAGTCTTTCACTCTGTATTTTTACAGTCTCTGTACATTTCTTTCATTAATAGAAATCATGTATTACTATATATCTGTATTTATGGTTGCATCTCTGTACATTTCTGTTATATTATTGAATATTTGTGATATTTCTGTGCATTTCTTTATTATATCTCCGCTCTCATTTTGTGTCGAAAATAATCCAAATCACGCTCTCTCTTGTTCTCTTACCTTCATGTTCTCGACTTATCTGGCCTCGTGGAATGCCACTCAAAGTTGAAATTCATTAATGACATTAAATTTTGGAATTGATAATCAAAACCACCCATTGATATTAAAAATTGGGGGATTGTGGCTATATAATAATCTCCATTGTCCATAACGATTATGGGTTTAAGCAATGTGGAAAACTTTTCCCATACATTCGCTTCACTATTATGTTCCCTTCTAATGTGAAAGAGTTCAACCTTTTCAAACTGAAACAAGATATGTTTGATTCATGCAACGATGTCTTGGGGATTTGTCCCTCGAGGGTTAGACTAGGTTATCACATCCTTGATGACTAACATTGATTCCTTGAATATAGATAAAGTCATGATTCCATTTTTCCTCACTATGATGAGTCCACACAACAAAAAGTAAGCCTAAACAATATTGTTGGGCACATTTTCAAGTCCCCAAGCATAGTGCACAATCGTATTCCTCCTAGGATCATGAAGACTCCCCCCCACACCTAACACCCCTGGATTGTTCTTGGAATCTCGATAAAAAAAAACAAGGAATTTCATTGTTGTTGCAACCTCTAGTCTAAAAATTCAAACAACTCTCTCTTGATTTGATAGAAAGGAAATGATCCTGATTTGGGAGGGTGAGGCAGTCCAACATGGTCAGGGTGGAATTTTCTAAGCCAATATTCCTCAAGAGTATCCAATTACAAGTCTTGTTCATGAATTTTGATTTGCAAGTACTCAAACAATAGCATATTTTCCTTAGTAACAATTTTCCTTCGCTTACTCCCTTCATCACTTTCCCAAAATTCTTGTGGATATTTACACTCAATGAAAATATGTACGATATATTATTCATTGTTGGCACACAAGGCACATTGTGTGGGACCTGTGACTCCTTCTTTCCTTAAATTATTTTCTTTAATTTTTTTTTGATGAACCATAGTCTAACAAAATAGGTCGATCTTCAAAAAACCATCATTACACCATATTTTTTTCCATAGGGGTAACCATTGAGAAAGTTTTGAAGCCTCTAAAAAAGTGATATACCCAATTTTGAAAGTGTATCAAGATTCACCCTAGCCTCTACAATCCTTTACAAAAAACATTAACGGGACACAACCATAGAGGAATTGAACTAAAACGTTGAAAAGATGAGAAATATCCTTTAGAGGAGAGATGATTATCCAACCTTTCCAAGCCCCCGTTGAATTATCCAAGTCCGATATGTCACAGAGGGTTTGCAAATTCATGATTTCCATCCACCTTTTTAGTGGATCTAAATCCTCCCTATTACACAAAATGTTCATGCCATTGATGTTACCATCTCATATCGTCACACAATTCCCATTTCTAGGAGACCAAGTTAGCTTAGACTAGATTAAAGTAATATAATCTTTTAGTAACTTGTAAACAAAAAATCCTTCTTTTTTTTTAATTTAATGGAGTTTTCCACACATCTTGACCTTGACCCTGTAAAATATTTTTTCCAAAGTACCTTATTCCACCATTATAGATAACCAATGATCATTCTCCATATCAAATTCTCTCCTAGGGAGACATGCATCATTGTTGGATATTTTATACCAAGTTTGTCTTTATCATCTGGGATTCTTAACATCTTCCGGTTCACAAGATTGTACTTCCTCGAATTATATTTTCCACCCTATCATAAACATTTATTTATATTCATAGAAACTTGATTTAATGTGTTAGTAGGTGCCAATAAATAACAACATTGATATAGAGGTAGGGAAGAGAGAAATAAATTTATAAGAATTACATGACTAGCAAGATTAATCCACTCAGATCCCCAATTTCTGGACCTAGTTTTGATATTGTCTATAATGCTTACCCAAGCTTGAGAAGAGGCTCTTTTTATAGATATTTAGAACCAAGGGTAGTGGAAAAAGGACCACTCCTCTACCAATGGAAATTGAAGAATTCTCAAGACTAGGTGCATCATTTACATGTTAGAATGCCAACCAAAAAAATGACATTTCTTTTAGTTGACCACTGGACCTCCAGTGGCATAAAAAAATAGTCAAAAAATATTTTGAATGTGATTGCAATGATAAGTGAAACACTCCCAATCATAAGAATGTCATTATAAAATTAATAGTGATTAATACTCTTAATGCCTCTTACAATGCTGAACTTTGGAAGGTTGTCTACTTCTCTTTATGATTCCAGTTTGCAACTAAGTTCCTCAGCCATGATTATGAATAATAAAGGGGAGAGATGGAATCCTTTTCTCAAACCCATACTTCTTTGGAAGAAGGGATATCGTAAACCATTAACTAAGAGAGTTATCCATGGAGAACTGACACATGAAGCTATCGAGGAAATGAAGTTGGTACTAAAACCAAAATGGACCATAAACTTGAATAGAAAGGAATTCCTTACCCGGTTGAAGGCATTGGCCATATCTAGTTATATTACCATTCCATTCTCCTTTTATTTGTAACTTGAATGGATTGGTTCTTGCACCAATAAAATTTTGTCGATGGTATGCCTATTTTTCATAAACCCTTCTTGATTAGATGAGATAATCTTAGGAAACACATTCTTCATTTGTCCATAAAAAACAATTTCCATAATTTTATACAAATAATTGTATTTAAAAATGGGATGAAATTTGTTAAGGGAGGAAGGATTCGTTTCTTTGGGGACTAGAGACAAAAACAAGGGGTTAGTGCTCTCTCCTATCCTGTTGGTTCTTTATGCATACAACAACATTCTTTTTTATTAACTCTCAGAATAATCTATAAAAATATATTGAAAACCTATCTGGTCCAAGAGATTTACTAGGGTCAAGGCTCCATATTGCACTTTTAACTTCATCTTCTTTTATCAACCTTATCAAATCATAATTGTATACAATGGAAAATATTGTGAGTATATGTTTAATAGGATCAACCTCATTGTTGATATCTAGTTGAGTTTCCTATTTAAAAAGGGAATTGAATTGTAGATTTGTTTCCTTCATAATTTTTTCAAAGTCTATGATTTTGGTACCATCTTCCAAATTGATCTATTTTACATTTTTTTTTTAGAATCATTCCCTTTCCTAATTGTGGACAAATCCTAAATTTTGATCCCCCGATTCAATCCATAGACTATGAGATTTGAGGTGTCATTGCTCCCCTTCCTGTCGCATTTCCAATTGGATTTGTTTTTGTAGGTTCTCCTCTTTCTTTTCCAGTTGTAAAGTGACCTCCTCTTCTTCCATTCTCCTTTTCACCTCTATTAAATTACCTTTGATATTTTATTTCTAAATGGAGGGGGAGACATAATAATTTTTGGCCCAATATTTTAAAGCTAATTTGACTAACTTGAGATTTTTATCCCAAATATAAGTAGGGTTGTCTAGTACCCAAGTTTTCTAAGTAGCCTTAATGTAACATCCCTGACCACCCATGTTGAGGAATTCTACTCTAGAGAACACTTTCATTCTCTCTACAGAACATACTATAACATACCCAGCATCCAACTGAGCTATGCCACATAAAATTTTCGAAACTGCATGCAATTAAAACATATGCACACAGAACTCTTGCGGAACATTATATATATAATGTAAACAAACAAATACATTATAAAAATTCACGGTTTCATATTTAAATAATAGTAAACATATACATGCAGCATATACAGGAAATACCCATAAATATACAAATAGTTGTAACCACACATAGGATAAACCCATAAAAATAACACGTAAATAATAATGCAGCATGTAAATTTATCACACAGTTGACACTTATCTTGGTAATAATATCACCAAATGTGTGCAGACCTTCCACGAACCTCCCAGCCTTAGACCATGCTGCTCATCACTCTCAGTAGTGGGTCACCCCCGAGCTGAGACTAAACTCGACTCGGGTAAAGGGATTCCTAACCAGGCTAATGGTTCATAGACATCGGGAAAGACTTCATCATAGGTGTCAAATCAAACTAACAAACTACAGTCTCTCATTCCCCACATGCATGTCCCACCCCAGGAAGTGTTCCCCTTATCTGCTCAACAGTCCTTCGGTTTCCACACTTCCTTTCCGAGCTTCAGAAACAGGTTGGACAAGAAGTCTCAGAGCCCTATAGATGTAGTTTAATACTTCTAGGAAATCAATTCCCAGGAATTATCTCACTCAAAAAATTTCTCACGGGCCTGACAACCCATCTCTTCAGTATCCCACGGTCGTGACAACCCTCTTCTTCAATCCACCTCCCAGAGCTAACCAACTACCCCAACAAGTATGGATATGGATACAGGTTCAGATACAATGACAGCAAGTATGGAGGATACCTGACTGCGTGAGTGAATGGTTCTGGTATGGCTGACTGGATGACTGAATGATGGAAATAATCCCTCAAAATGAACTAAGTCCCAACAATATGTATGCATGTCCCCAACTTGACACTTGTCATGTTGGGAGTTACTTTGGCCCACTTGTCCCCAACTTTGGAACTTAGGATAAATAATTATCCATACTTTATACTTTAAGAAATATTATTATAATATTCCTTTTTGGCTTAAGCTCCCTAGCTTATCCTTTTTCCTTAACTTTTATGCCTCCCTTTCCCTAACTAGTGGATTTTATTCCCCCATACTCTTTTATCGTGGTCAGTATGCACGCATCGATGTATTTTATATTAATCATGAGACATATACAAAAATAGGCGCACTAGCCTTTAGCGTCTAGGCTCTCTGGCCTAATAGAAACATAAGAATCCTAGATTACAATAACTGGATCACCAGCCTATAAAACACAACATATACACAAAGTATCCCTGGCCTCAAAATTGCACGCACTTAAGTTATTGTGCACGGTATCCTGGGATGTGTACACTTCATCATTTTACTGCGCAGTACATGCGCGCACTATGCCATGAAAGGTGCATACAAAAATGATATCAAACAACTCAACATCTTAAGTACATTTGCATTTAAATTCACCATTGTGTTCGGCCTAAGGAAATTACAATCCCCTCCGCTTATTTATGCATTGTCCTTAGTGCATCATGTACACATATACAACAAAAATTTCAAAAATCCTAAAAAAGATGCGGGTATTCTACCCGCATTGCATACTCATGCTCATGCTTCCAAGTAGCGTCCTCAAGACCGTACCAGGTCCATTGGACCTTTACAAGCCCTATGGCTCGATTCCAGAGATGTTTGATTTTCCAGTCTAGTATGCATACCAGATGCACTCGGAAAGCGCCTTCTTTCTCCACCTGAATCACATTCCAATCAATAACATGATTAGCATCAGCTATATATTTCTTGAGCAATGATACATGGAATACATTATGAATAGACATAGATGCAGACAATGCAATCATATAAGCTACTGGACCAATCCTCTCTAGGATTTCAAATGGTCCACAATAGCGAGCTGCCAACTTTGAAAAATTTCCCAACTTAAGGGAACTTATGTTGGCTTTCACTTTCAAAGATACATGGTCTCCCAATTTAAATTCCTTGTGAGTTCTACCCTTATCAACATAACTTTTTTGCCTGTCTTGAGAAACCTTTAAGTTTTGTTTTATTTTCAACATTTTCTCCTCCATTTCCCTGAGTAAATCTGGCCCAACCATTGCTTTATCTGCTGGGTTATCCCAACTTACCGGTGTGTTGCACTTTCTACCATAAAGTGCCTCAAATGGGCTCATCTTTAGAGATACTTGGTACCCATTGTTATAAGCAAACTCTACCAAATGTAGGTAGTCTTCCCATTTTGATGGTTCATCCATCACATACATCCTCAACATATCCTCAATCACTTGATTCACCCTCTCTATTTGTCCATCTGATTCTAGATGATAAGTTGTGCTAAAATTCAAATTTGTTCCAAATCCATTAAATAATCCTTTCCAAATATTTGAGGTAAATTTTGGATCTCTGTCAGACACAATTGTTTTGGGTATTCCATGTAATCAAGCAATTTCTCTAATATAAACATTAGCATTGTTGGTTTCCTTGTGAGTGAGGTTAACTGGAATAAAATGGGCATCTTTAGTAAGCTTATCCACCACTACCATGATAGAATCATGTTGCTTGGTTGTTCTGGGTAGTTTGGTGATGAAATCCATTGTTACAACTTCCCATTTCCACTCAAGAATGGGTAATGGTTGTAGCAAACCTGTTGGGTTTCTATGTTCATCCTTCACCTTTTGACATTCCAAACATTTGGCAATAAAATCAACAACTTCTTTCATCATGCCTGGCCAATAATATTGGCTCTTGACAGCTGTAATAGTTTTCTGATAACCTAGGTGCCCAGCATTAGGTACATTGTGCATTTCTCCCAATATCATATTTTTCAATTCTTGGGAATTTGTTACATAAATTATTCCCCTGTACATGATAATTTCATCATTATCTAGCTTGTATTATTCAATTTTCTGCTGCAAATTACCTTGCTTTAATTTTGCCACTAATTCCTTGTATTGCAAATTGATTTTGCAGCCTCTAAAATTCTGTGTTTCAAATCTGATTGGTACATGCTAATGGTTGTAGCATCCAATTCATGCACTCTTCTGTTGAGTGCATCAATCACTTTGTTCTCTTTCCCCTTGATAAGCTTTATATCAAATTCATATTCACTTAGAAATTCTAACCATCAGCTTTTCCTAGCATTTAGAGTTGGTTGATCAAACAAATATTTCAAACCATTATGGTCTGTCCTTAGCTCAAACCATTTCCCCATGAGGTAGTGTCTCCATTTCCTCAAGGAATGCACTATGGCTGCCAACTCCAAATCATGAGTGGCATAGTGTCTTCCATGCTCCTTCAACTTCCTTGATTCATAGCATATAACAAACCCATTTTGAGTGAGGACTCCACCAAGTCCTTCTTTACATGCATCTGTGCATACACTGAAGTCTCAATTTGGGCCTGCAATCCTTAGTATTGGAGCACTTGTTAATAATTGTTTCAAGTGTTGGAAACTCTTTTCACAATCCAATGTCCATTGAACCTTCATAGCCTTCTTTTGCAAGGAAGTGATTGGGTGTGCAATCATTGAGAATCCTTTAATAAATATTCTATAGTATCCTACAAGGCCCATGAATGATCTGACCTCTCACACATTCTTTGCCTTTGACCATTCTCTAATGGATTCTATCTTCTTAGGATCCACTGCTATCCCATCCTCTGAAATTATATGTCCCAAATAATGAATTTGTCTCTGATAAAATGAGCACTTGATCAATTTGGCATACAACTGATGCTCCCTTAATTCTTGCAACACCATCCTCAAATGATGCTCATGCTCTTCTTCTGACTTGGAATATACAAGGATATTCTTGGAAAACACCATTCATTAAGCATATGAAAATAGGTGGTGCATTTGACAACCCAAATGGCACCACTGTGAACTCATAATGAACATACCTTGGCCTGAAGGGGGTCTTGCTGATATCTTCCTCTTTAATCCTTACCTGATGGTATCCTGACCTGAGATATATCTTTGAAAATATCTTTGCATCATTCAATTGATCAAAGAGATCATCAATCCTTGGCATAGGATACTTGTTCTTTACAGTCACTTTATTCAACTGTCTGAAATCAATGCACAATCTTAATGTCCCATATTTCTTCTTCACGAACAAGACTGGGGAACCACAAGGTGACACACTTGAGCGTATATACCCCTTTTTCAGAAGTTCTTCAAGCTGCATTTGCAAATCCTTTAGCTCTGGTGTACTCATTCTGTAAGGAGTCTTTGACACTAGAGTTGCTCCAGGAATTGAATTTATAGAGAAATCAATATCTCTCTTTGGGGGTAGTCCTGGTATCTCCTTGAACAGATCTCCAAAATCATCTAGGACTGCATAATATTCCAAATTTGGCACCTTATCTTTAGGTGTCTCTTCCATATGAGTTGCAAATATTTGACACCCTTTTCTGTAACATTTCTTCATCTGCAATGCCGAAATTTCCATGATGGTTACTTCCTTGGGAATTCCCTGCACTTTCCTTAGGTTCCCTTCCTCATCCAAGCAATTAAATTCCTTGTTATGACAGTCTAGGATAGCATGATGCTGGTCCAACCAATCCATCCCAATTAGACAGTCATAGGAACCTAAAGGAAAGATGTTCAAATATGCCCTCGTATTCAGTCCATTTATGTCCATAAGATATGACTTAACCATCTCATTAACTTTTCTTTTGGCTCTAGTACCCAGCTGCACCATCCAATATTTTCCATGCTTGCTTCTTGGAAAATGCAAATTTTCCACCATCTTAGGATCTATATAACCATGACTAGCTCCTGAATCAATTAAAATAGCAATGGTTTGGTTGTTGATCATACCTTCCACTTCAATCATATGTGATTGATACTCTTATTTCTTGTTGTCCAGAGATGCATAGATCTTTGGTATATTTCTGCCCATGTCCTCCACTTTTTTAGTTTGTTGTACATTGTGGACAATCCTCACTTTTTCACCTTTGTGGGGACAATCTCTGAACACATGATATCCTTTACAACTCCAACATTGAATAGGTGGTTGCCTTGGCCTTTGACCTCTTGTCTCAATCGTTCTAGGTTCTCTAGAAGTTGGTTGTCCCTGAGAATTATTTTTGAAGAATGGTGGCTTAGTTTCCTTCTTCCTCTGATCCATCTTAAATTTCTTTTTGTCTTCCCAAGCGTTTTGGAAAGTTAGCCTTATTTTTTGTTGATCATATAGGCATTTAGCTCGCCTTATGGTTTCCTCAAATGTATTGGAATCATCATACTACATTTTGTCACTGATGAATGCTGGCAATCCACTCAAATACATTTGTATCTTAATTGTCTCATCCTTGATGAAAGAGACATACTTCAACAGTTCTAAGAATCTTCTTTCATATTCATTTATGTTCATACTCCCAAGCTTGAGTTCAAAGAACTCTTTCATTTTTTTGTCATAGTATCTCTTAGTCATGTATTTCTTCTAAAAATACTTCTTTAATTCTCTCCAAGTAACACTTTTCTCTTTAATGTGATACACATGCACAAGATGATCCCACCACATGGATGCCTTTCCCTAGAGTTGATAGATGATGATTCTTCCTTCTGCCTGAGAAAAATAATTATGCAATTGAAAAAAATTTCTCATTCCCAAAAACCATGTCTCTGCATCTTCATCCTACTTGTGCTCACCATCAAATGTAGGAGGTTTGATTTCGTTCATTTCTCCTCGTAGCTCATCCACCCCAAATCTCTTATGCTTCCTAACAGGGGATGGACTTGAGTTGTTGTGTTCTCTTTTATTGAAATGCCCTGAGGAGTGATGCTGATGTCTGCTAACACTTATGGATCTTCTTTTCTCATCAGAAGACCTGTGACTTCTTGCTTTGCTTGAGCCACTCTCCTTGTCCAATTTCTTTTCTATTATGTTCAAGCTTTGAATTAACTTCATGTTGAAGTCCTATTGTTGCTCCTTGGCTCTCATAAGCCTTTCATTATCATCTTTATGAATTTGGACATCCCTCTGCAAATTTCTAAGGGTCTCTACCATATTCATGTTTTCATCCCTTCCTTCTCCATGTCCATTGGAGTTTGTTCCTTCAATGCCCAAATGGACATCCATCCCTCTAATATCATATTCTTGGATGTAAGTCTCCTGTGCATCTTCCATTTCTCTGGACTCTATGTTGATCTTGATCTGATCTATTTGTTGTTAACAATGTAAAATGTGTATCCAACAAAACTTTGTTAGGTTAACTCACTCAATCATTTCATGAAAAATATGAACTATTCTGGTTCAATAATATATCATAATTATTTCTTCTAATTTACTGGAAAATTGAATGCCCATATCAATTTTCTGGGTGAATAATTATATTCTACTTTCCAATACCTTTCCAACGCCTACTCCCATGAATAATTATGGCTATTTGAAAATTTCCCATTAATTTCTCTGTTCATACTTCAACTTGGCGCAACATTGCGCTGTAAATATGCATTTTTGCACCTACTCCATTGGAATTATTGTAGGATCTCAATTGGGTTTCCTCATATACATATTCTGGACACTCTGTCCAAGTTTCACCTTTTTCTAGGTTTCAGGCTGCTAGTTACAACCTGCTAAAGTTCTAGGCCAATTTGTGCTTTTGTTCTAGAATGCTACAGGTACCTTCTTTGCCATATTAAACATTTTTAACATGCCCAAAAATTTAATTCAGCTCTAGTAATTTTTTATATGGTTCAGTTTCTTTCCATTGACTACTCCTACGCCTCAATCGAATTCTGTAGTAGAAAGTTATGGCTCTTTGAAGTTAGTTGGGTCTTAAAATTTACCCTCCACTGTTTGTGCTGTAACTTTCTCATAAAAGTTTTGTTTGAAGAAAGGTTTACACCATTAGAAATATATCTCTAAGTTATTTTATTTGAGCTGTAGAGACAAGGTGTACCTTGTACATTTTGTTCTCGTGGTTTTTGAGTAGCTAAAAATGCTCTTAAGGGCCTCAAAAATGTGTTGTAAAAAGATGGTGTTCAAACAGTATAAAAGTGTCCCCGAAATCGTTGGTTTTTTGTTGTTGATCACCCTCCATATGACTTTGCGCGCACAAATTTCAACCCATACACCCATATTTATCATGTGCAACAACACCACAAGCTAAATCGTGCTCCACGCACCTATAACCACTGTGTGTCACTTCTTTGTCACGTCAATAACTGGCGGGCACTACTTTTGCATCGCACGCCAATATCCACTGCACAAAATTTTGGTTCTTGCACTATTACCCATTGCATGCATTTTTTGTATTGTTCGTTGATATTCCACGTGCATTTCACTCTACGTGTTGCACCATGACAAAGTTTTAGTATGCCCCCACCGCACACCAATACTCTGCGCACACCATTAACTAAACTATCGTGCGACAACATATACCCACATTGCACGTGCACCAACCAAAATCCTCTGTGCTCTGTCAATAATGCACACACCACGCGTGCCATTATTATGTGTGTGCACACCGCACAATGATAAATTTAGTGCGTGCACCCGCACACCAACATTTTTCCGCGTGACGCTAAAATTTAGTGTGCGCACCCGCACACCAACATTTTTCCGTGCGGTGCCAAAATTTAGTGCGCACACCCGCACACCAACATTTTCCCACGCGGAGCCAAAATTAAGCGCGCGCACCAGCACGCCAACATTTTTCCATGTGGCACCAAAATTTAGTGCGCGCACCCGCACACCAACATTTTTTCGTGCGACAACAAAATTTAGTGTGCGCATCAGCACACCAACATTTTTCCGTGCGGCACCCAATTTTTACATATCACAAGCTTTTCACTGCGCATCATGCATTTTTAGTGCGCCCACCTGCACACATTCATTTTTATGCTCATAAATTCCTTGTGAACTCCATTGTAGAAATTGGGGCCTTTTCTTAACTTTTCCCCAATTACCATAGACATTCTGCAACTATGAAATTTGTTCAATTTCACCCCAATAACACCAGTTCAACCTCTGCGACAAAAAATCGTTGTGGTTTGACATTTCTGGAATGAATGTTTCCCAAACTCAAGTCACGAATTGATAATTTTAATTACTAATCTCGCTCCAACTGTCATGACTTCACTGTAACTTCAAATTCGACCAATTCCAGGTCTAAATTTTCTAGAACAGATATTAAATCAATAATATCTCACCACTTGGCCAAATTTCTCAATTTTTTCATGAATTTAACAACAGAAATTGGGGCTTTTCCCAATTCCTCCCAATTGTTGTTACTTTTTTTTCCAGGGACGCTCTGCAAATCGAAATTTGGCCATTTCAAAATAAATCCTCTGTAAAATTTCGCTTCACTCAACTTGCTCGGCCCATCCAGGCTCAGTGTTGAAAACTGAAGCTCTGATACAATATTGTAACATCCCCGACCACCCATGCCGAGGCATGCTACTTCAGAGAACACTTTTATTCTCTCTGTAGAACAAATTGTAACATACCCAACATCCAACTGAGCTATGCCACATAAATTTTTCAAAACTGGATGCAATTAAAAAATATGCACATAGAACTCTTGCAGAACATTATATATAAAACGTAAACACAAAAATACATTATGTAAATTCACGGTTTCATACTGAAATAACAGTAAACATATACATGCAGCATATACAAGAAATACCCATAAATATACAGACAGTTATAACCACACATAGGATAATCCTATAAAAATAACATGTAAATAATAATGTAGCATGTAAATTTACCACATAATTGACACTTATCTTGGTAAGAATATCACTAACTGCGTGCAAACCTTCCACCAACCTCCCAGCCTTAGATCACATTGCTCATCACTCTCAACAGTGGGTCACATTCGAGCTGGGACTAAACTCCACCCAGGTAAAGGGATTCCTAACTAGGCTAATGGTTCATAGACAACGTGAAAGACTTCGTCACGGGTTCCAACTCAAACTAGCAACCTACAGCCTCTCATTCCCCACATACTTGTCCCACCCTAGGAAGTGTGCCCCTTTTCTACTTAACAGTCCTTCGCCTACCCCACTTCCTTTCTGAGCTTTAGCAACAGGTCGGACATGAAGTCTCAATGCCCTATAGCTACAGTTTAGCACCTTCAGGAAGTCAATTCCCAACAATTCTCCCACTTAGAGAATTTCTCACAGGCCTAATAACCTGCCTCTTCAGTATCCCACGGGAATGACAACCCGTTTCTTCAGTCCAGCTCCCAAGCTAACCAACTACCCCAACAAGTATGGCTATGGATATAGGTTCAGATATAATGACAGGAAGTATGGAGGATAGTTGACTGCATGAGTGAATGGTCCTAGTATGGTTGACTGGCTGACTGAATGATGGATAGAATCCCCCAAAATGAACTAAGTCCCAACAGTATGTATGCATGTCCCCCAACTTGACACTTGCCATGTTGGGAGCTACTTTGGCCCACTTGTCCCCAACTTTGGAACTTAGGATAAAATAATTATCCATACTTTATACTTAAGAAATATTAATAAAATATTCCTCTTTGTCTTAAGCTCCCTAGATTATCCTTTTTCCTTAAATTTGAGCCCTCCCTTTCCCTAACTAGAGGAGCTTATTTCCCCATACTCTTTTATCACGATCAGTCTGTGTGAAACAGTGTATATTATATTAATGATGAGACATATACAAAAATAGGTGCACTAGCCTTTAGCATCTAGGCTCTGTGGCCTAATACAAACATAAGCCTCCTAGCTTATAATAACTGGCTCACCTGTTGGAAATATTGTCATTGATGTCAATAGTCGATGTGATGATATGTTGTTAATGATGAATTAACACAGTTGAGATTGTCATTAATGTCAACAAGTATATCAGTCAACAAAATATGTCAAACAGTGTGCAGATATCAAAAGAGAGAACAAGAGAAGCGAATAATTGAAAGATCAAAGATCAAAAGGAATAACACATTGCAAAGAGAGGAAATCCATGACTATTGTTGATCACAATAGGATCAACAATGATTCAATGATCAAAATCTCTGAAGAAAGAACGAATTGTAGAGATGTCGTTGGGATCAGTGAAAAAATTGAACAGTTGATTAATGCGCAGAAAATGCGAGAAGCGACAACAGTCGTATGATCAAAGAATTGGCGGCCCTGATTGTCTCATGTAACGGGATTTATCCCACATTCGAAGTGCGAATAAACACATACAATTTTATATACACGACTCTCTCCATAACTTATCGACGCATAGTGCAAACGTATCGTGGGGGCTCTAGGTGTTTGGACTCCTCGAGAAGCTCACCAGCCTGGAGACGGGGATAACTTGTTAGGCCCCCTAACTTTTGGTCAAAATGAAAATATCTGATGGATTTAGAAGACATACAAGGACCCTTAGATCTGGGAGAAGTTGCACGGTGGTTAGCTGTGAGTTCATTCGGAACTCAGGGATCAGAGGATTTGGAGTGTCGAGGAGTCAAGGATACCGAACTCGCAAACTTTGAAATTTCGAAGAGATTATAGTCGTCGATTGAAAGGAGAACACATGGCATTAGATCAATGAGTTTGGGGATTCGTGATTCGTAGAAACATCGACGAGAGTTGTTCAAAAACCTTAAACGCAAAAATGCGAAACACTCAGCCCTGGGTCATAACCCGAGGACACATGTAAAACGGGCTGTGGAAGAGGAGCTAGCACATTTAGTCAATATTTTTCCATTTTGGAGATCGGGAGGTTGGACATAACATACAACAAACAAACCCGAAGGCTGAAGCCCCAAAGTCGAGGAAGCAAGACACGTTGACAGACCACGTCAGAAAATCACGCCATCTAGAACACGTGGCACAGTCAGATAGTGACAAGTGTCAAAGTAAAATTGGCATTTCAAGCACGTGTATATCGTGAATTTGAATGACATGTGGTAGCTACTCGGCATGTTCCAAGTCATCATGTGACATCAGCGGGTTTACGTCACATCAAGATTTTCTACTTTAGGAGTTTTACATAGCAAACAAATACTCTAATATCCCGAAGTCCTGAACGCCTAAATTTCGAAAGGGAAACATTTTTGTAGATTGACAGCTTCAGAGATTTGACATGCTGGAAGTCACGAAGACCCGAAGGTCAAAGTGATGAAATTTTGTCAGTCGTTCATCCCATTAGAAGATCGAATAATAATCATTGATTTAATAAAGCGTTCAAGCACTCGTTTGTCTTATCATCTGGTTATTGTCGATGGTCATATGATATAAGAGTTTTTAAAAGGAAACTGTTATACGTCGCTATATTCGGTAAGCCAGTGGTTCTGTAATGTTCAGTCATATGAAATGGCTTGAAGGAAGCACCTCCATAGAATTTGTTCTCTGTGAATATAACAAAGATTAGTGAATGAGTAAAAATGATTAAAATTGATCCATGACTGTGATCAATTTACCTTCACTGTAAAAATAAATAAACAACATTATCACTAATTAATCGAAGAGTTGCGGTGTTCGAAATGAAGGGACACAGTTGTGTCACACTCATGCCATTTGAAAAGTATATAATAATGGAAGAGTGTTGAGAAGAAAGTGTCTCTGTAGTCCAAATCAGAAGATCAATAGCTGAAGCAGATTCCAGGAAGAAATACAAATACCTATGTATTAAGGGTGGTTGGGTGGTGTAAGGGTAGGTTGGTGCTTGCAGAGGGAGTTGGTGCTTGTAAAACAGGGTGTGGGTGCATCCTGATTAGTTGGTGCTGATAAAAAAGGAAGTACATATTCCTTCTATGTAACATGTAAAACAAATTTTGCAGTTAATAAAAAAGAGTTTGTGGTTTTCCCATTTGGGTTCCACGATAAAATATTGTGTTAAGATTATGTTTGCATTAATAAATAAAAAAATTGATATAATTGT
>JZKD02S1769726.1:247381-271784 GCA_000966675.3 Picea glauca | reverse complement strand
ATTAGTATTAGAGTGGTTTCCTTCTGCACAATCTAACAAACTTGAAGGTAGATCTTGAATATGGATCAACAAGAAGGAATGTCTAACAACAAAGCACCATTGTTCAATGGAAAAGGCTATGATCTGTAGAAAATAAGAATGAAAAACTTCTTGTTGGCTCTTGGTTTTGATATCTGGAAATCTGTTGTGGACAGTTACATTGCACCAACTACTCCACCCAAAGAATCTGGAGGAAAGAAAATTTGTAATGATAACTCAAGAGCAGTTAATGGAATTCTAGCAGGGTTGACTAACTCTATATGTGTGAAAGTTATGCATTGCAAAATGGCCAAAGAAATCTGTGACAAATTGGAGGATGTATATGAAGGAGATGACAAAGTCACAGAAGCCAAACTACAGACCTATAGAACTCAATTTAAGAACCTAAAAATGAAAGAAGAAGAAAATATTGCTGAGTACTTTCATAGGGTAGATGAAGTGGTCAACTAAATTAGAGAAGCGGGAGAAGAAGTTACAGATAAATACATTATGAAAAAAATACTAAGGTCATTACCAATGAGATATGATGCAAATATTTCCTCAATTGAAGATAGATCCGATCTAAGCTCACTCACATTTGACTAGCTCCATGAAATTTTTACAGCATATGAGATGAGAACATGAAATAATAAATCAACAAAAATCGAAACAACTTTCAAAGCATTCAAGACAAAGATAAATCAGAAGAAAAAACCTCAATCCTGTCATCATGAAGAATCTGATGTGGAAGAAGCCATCTTCATTAGAAAACTTCAGAAAGGATCAGGGAAGTACAAAGGCAAGCTTCCTTTCAAATGTTTTAATTGTGGCAAAGTTGGTCATTTTTCATCCAAGTGTCCCTATCCGAAGGAGGACCCTGAAGATAAAGAAAAAAAAAAAAAAACAATACCAGAAGAAGGGAAAACCCAACTACAAGAAAATTTTCTACAGAGAGAAAAATAATTTCTACTCAAAAGAAGAAGAGATCTCGTCACAGTCTAGTGACAACGATGAATCTGATGATGATGAAGTCCTTTTATTAGGTATTGAAGAATCTAATGAGATAAAAAAAATTAAACATGAGAAGGAGTTAGAAGATGAAACAAAAGTTAATATGGAGGAAGAACTTCTCAGTGCCTTAGATGAATTAAGAAAATACAAAACCAAATATAGACACTTGAAAAGTTTTGTAGTTGAATAGAAAGAAAAATATGAACAAGAAGAAAAGGAGAGGGAAAAACTTATGAGCAATTTGAAAAAACAAATCTTAGAAGAAAATAAGATCGAAGAAAGTCTGGAAAAGTCTCTTGAAGAAAAACAAATAACTGTTGAAAGAATGGAGGCATAAATAGTTCATCTGAAAAAGGAACTAGATGCAAAAATCATTCAAACAAAATCTGAAAATAGCTCTAAAATATTAGATAAGATTATTACAACGCAAAGGGATTCTAGAAATAAAAATGGAATAGGTTATTCTCAGAAGAAAATCCATGTTAACTCAAAATCTTATGCAGATGCTCTCCGTAGTACATTCAATAAGAAAAATGAAGAGAAGATAAGTAATGATCAGAACTCTAGAAGATTACCTCCACCCATCAGGAAAGAAGACAAGACAATACCAAACAAGTTTTACCAAAACAGGTATCCTCACATTTTTCTTGGTTATTTCTTTGCATGCTCTAATTTTGGACACAAAGTTATAAATTGTAGAGCATATAGAAAGAAAAATCTGAAGATTAAGAACTATATCCTTAAGGACAAACAAGCATCAAATCGTGTTAAAAGAAGAAACTATAACTCCTTTGTACCTCTACAAGAAGGGGACTTACAATGCTTCAGATGTCATAACCATGGATATAAAGCCATTAATTGCAGACTAATGGAAGTCTCAAAAAAACCCAAGTTCATTAGAGAGCAAAAGAAACTTTGGAGAGTAAAAACATCAAAAAGGGAATGTCGTATTGCCCTAAAAACTCAAGATAAAAAGGATTTGTGGTATGTTGATAGTGGATGCTCAAAACATATGAAAGGTTACAAGGACAAGTTTTTAGACTTAAATAAATAAAAAAAAGGTAAAGTTACATTTGGTGATAATGCCTCAAGTAACATACTTGGGAAAGACACTGTGAGCTTGGGAAAAGACAAAGCTAGAGATGTACTACTTGTCAATAAATTGAAGCCTAGTTTATTAAGTCTCAATCAAAGCTATGATCAGGGATAATTCTACATATTTGATTCCCAAAAATGTGAGATTAGGAGAGAAGACCTAGGAAAATTAGTTGGTACTGCTCCTAGAACTCCTGAAAATGTATATATACTAGATGCAAAAATTGAATGAGGAGTGTCATATGAATTTTGTAGATGAAAGTTGGCTATGACATAGGAGGTTGGGGCATATTAACTTTGACAATGTTGTGAAAGTCAACAACCTTGGTGCAGTAAGAAACTTGCCAAAAATCATAAAACCCTCAAATGCTATGTGTAGACATTGTCAAGTAGGGAAGCAACCTAGGGTAAATTTCAAAACAAAAGAATACACAACCTCTAAACCTTTAGATCTTGTTCACACTGACCTATGTGGACCTACGAGAACCAAGAGTTTACAAGGAGAGTCTTACTGTATGTCTTTCATTAATGACTTTACGAGAATGAGTTGGATATGTTTTCTCAAAGAAAAATCAGAAGCACTCAACAAATTCAAATCCTTTAAAACCCTTGTTGAAAATGAAAGGGAGACAAAAATCAAATGTCTTAGATCAAAAAATGGTGGTGAATTCACCTCAAAAGAGTTCGATGTATTTTTTGAAACTCATGGAATAAAAAGACAATTCTCCGTTGCCAGAACACCTCAGCAAAATGAGATTGTTGAAAGAAAGAACAAAACAGTTTAGGAGGCTACAAGGACTATGCTCAATGAAGAAAAATTGTCATATGGATATTGGAGGGAAGTTGTAAGCACAATTGTATACATATTGAACAAAGGTTAGCTCAGGGTTAATAGTGATAAAACTCCTTATGAACTATGGTTTGGAAGAGCTCCATCACTGAAATACTTCAAAGTCTTTGGAAGTAAATGCTACATCAAAAGACTAGATGAGAGTCTTGGAAAATTTGATGCCAGTTCTAATGAAGGTATTTTTCTTGGATATGCTTCAAACAAGAAGGCATACGGATGCTACAATCTTAGATCACAAAAGATTATTGAAAGTGCAGATGTCAAGGTGGATGATCTAAAAACAATAAGGATAAAAAATCAAGAGACCATATCTAAAAATAAAGATGAAGATGATGATGAGACATTCGGCACACAACTTGAAGAAGTAGAAGAGAATGAAAAATAAATGGAAGAAGATGATATGTATACTAGTGAGAGTGAAGAATATAGTCAATATGGAGAGATAAGAGAAGAATTACCAAGAAAAGATACCAAGACACCCTTATGAATTATTCAAAAAAATCATCCCAAAGAACTGATTATTGGAGATATGAATGATGGAGTGAAAACAAGAAGACAACTACTGTATCAAATAGAATTAGCATTGTTTTCACATATTGAGACAAGTTCAATCAAAGAGGCATGTAAAGATGAGAACTAGGTTAAAGCTATGAATGAAGAACTGGATCAAATTGAAAGAAATCAAACTTGGGAACTAGTTCCTAGACCAAAAGATAAAAATGTCATTGGAACTAAATGGGTATATAAAAATAAAATGAATGAAGATGGGCAAGTAATCAGGAACAAATCCAGATTAGTATGCAAAGGGTATGCTCAGGTTGAAGGAATAGACTATGAAGAAACATTTGCACCTATGGCCGGATTAGAGGCAATTAGGATGTTCTTAGTTTTCTCCAGCTACAAAAAATTTAAAGTGTACCAAATGGATGTCAAATCAACATTTCTCAATGGAAATTTAGAAAAGAAAGTCTATATTGAGCAACCAGATGGGTTCCAACTAACCAATAAAAGAGACTATGTTTGTAAATTAAAGAAGGCACTCTATGGATTAAAACAAGCACCCAGAGCATGGTATGCAAGGCTACACTCTTATTTACAAAAACAAGGCCTCAAAAGGGGATCAATAGACAACAATCTTTATTGCAAAATTGATGGTAATAACTTGATCATTGTGGAAGTGTATGTTGATGATATCATATTTGGTAGTAATAATATAAAAATGAGTAAGGAATTTGCTAAGATGATGCAACGAGAATTTGAAATTTCTATGCTTGGCGAACTAAATTTCTTCCTTGGATTACAAATAATACAGTCCAAAACGAGAGTCTTTATCCATCAGTCTAAATATGTTAAGGATATGCTTAAGAGATTCCAGTTAGAGGATTTCAAACCTGTTAGTACACCTATGACAGTTGGATGCAAACTAAGCAAGGATGATGAGTCYAAARATGTAGATCCAAAACACTATAGATCAATGATTGGYAGTTTTCTCTATGTAACAGATTCCAGACCTGATGTCAAGCAAGTTGTTGGGATGGTGGMTAGATTCCAAGCAGAACCAAAGGAGAGTCATGTTCAAGATGTAAAAATAATCTTTAGATATTTGAAAGGAACCATAGATCTTGGTTTGTGTTATCCTAACAAGGACTCATTCACATTAAAAGCCTATTCAGATGTTGATTGGGCAGGAAGTGTAGATGACAGAAAAAGTACAAGTGGAGGAGCATTCTTTTTGGGAGAATCAGTGGTTGCTTGGATAAGCAAGAAACAGTCCTCAATTTCTCTGTCTAGCACTGAAGCTGAGTATATTGCAGCAGTAGAATGTTGCACACAAGTGGAATGGATGAAACAAACTCTACAAGACATCAAAATAGTATTTGAAGAACCCACAATTATTCACTGTGACAATACAAGCGCGATAAGTCTCTCTAATAACCCAATCCAACACTCAAAATTGAAACACATTCCCATAAAGTACCACTATCTAAGAGATCAGGATGAAAACAAGAACATTAAATTGGAAAATGTTCCAACACAAGAATAGTTGGCAGATATTTTAACAAAACCCTTAAACAAAGATGTATTTGAATATCTCAGGAAAAAATTGGGAGTAATACTTTTTCCTACCTAAATCTCTCAAGAAAATGATGCATCAATTGGAACCTATTGAGGGGGAGATAGAAATCAACGACATAAGGTGTCATTCAGTTATGACATAAAAAGGTTGATTGCAGGAGGAGTTACCAGTGGTTAGAAAAGTGTTTATACAGACAGATGATTGGAGAAGAAACCCTTTTCCATTGATGTCAAAGGGGGGGAGAGAAAATTCATAAAAGGAAATCTTTATAAGAGGAAAGCATCATCACAGGGGTAGTTTTGAATATGAAGTTAGTGTGTTTCTCTCAATGACAAAGAGGGAGATTGTTGGAAATATTGTCATTGATGTCAACAGTCGATGTGATGATCTTTTGTTAATGACGAATTACCACAGTTGAGATTGTCATTAATGTCAACAAGTATATCAGTCAGCAGAAGATGTCAAACAATGCGCAAATATCGAAAGAGAGAATGGTAGAAGTGAATAATTGAAAGATCAAAGCTCAAAAGGAATAACACATTGCACAGAGAGGAAATCTGTGACTATTGTTGATCACGATAGCATCAACAATGATTCAATGATCAAAATCCCTGAAGGAAGAATGGATTGTAGAGACGTCGTCAAGATCAGTGAAAAGACTGAACAATTAATTAATGCGCAAAAAATGAGAGAAGCCACAACAGTCGTACGATCAAAGAATTGACGACCCTCATTGTCTCATGTAATGAGGTTTATATACAGGGCTCTCTCCATAGCTTATCTACACGTAGTGCAAAGGTATGGTGGGGGCTCTAGGTGTCTAGACTGCATGAGAAGCTCACCAGCCTGGAGCTAGGGACGACCTGCCAGAACCCCTACCTTATGTTCAGAACGACAATATCCAACAAATTTAGAGGACATACAAGGACCCTTAGATCTGGGATATGTTGCACGGTGGTTAGTTGTGAGTTTCTTCGAAACTCGGGAATCAAAGGATTAGGAGTGTCGAGGAGTCAAGGATCTTGAACTCACAAACTCCGAAATTCCGAAGAGATCCTAGCCGTCGGTTGAAAGGAGAACACATGTAATTGGATCAACGAATTTGGGGATTCATGATTCGTAGAAACATCGACGAGATTTGTTCGAAATCCCAAAACGTGAAAATGCGAAACACTCGACCTTGGGTCATAACTCGAGGTCACATGTAAAACAAGTTGTGCAAGAGGAGCTAGCACCTTTAGTCGGGATTTCGCCATTTCGAAGATCGGGAGGTTGGACATAACATACAGCAAACAAACCCAAAGGTCGAAGCCCTGAAGTCGAGGAAACAAGACACGTTGATAGACCACGTCACCAGAGCACGACATCTAGGACACATGGCACAGTCAGATAGTGACAAGTGTCAAAGTAAAATTGGCATTTCAGGCACATGTATATTGTGAATTTGAATGTCACATGGTAGCTACTTGGCACGTGCCAAGTCATCATGTGACGTCAGTGGGTTTATGTCACATCGGGAGTTTCTACTTCGGTATTTTTACATAGCAAGCAATTACTCTAATATCTCGAAGTCACAAACGCTGAAATTCTAAAAGGGACACGCGTTTGTAGATTGATAGCTTCAAAGATTTGACATGTTTTTTATAACCCTAATTTGCACCAGACATGCTTACCTGGCATCATGCCATCTCATATTCCTTCTTTTCCAAGCCACTACTGAACAACTCTTCTAAAAAAATCCCTTTTTAAAGGTACACACTAGCTGACCCACTACAACCCGTGTGTATCTACAGTGTCTATGCTAGCTGACCCACTACAGCCCGCGTGTACCTACAAAATCACGAAAAATGGAAAGTTGTTGACAGAACACACAATTTTGGGTAAGTTAACTAAACCTTTCGACCATGCATAGTCGGTCACTCGACCAAGTACCTATCCCTTTCTAGCCTATAAAAGAAGGGGTAGGGGTCCCATTTGAAAGGAGGAAAATTATAGTAAAGAAACTCTACCCGAACTTCTATTCCCCTTTGCCCAAGATTCTGCAACCATTTTGTGATTTCAATGAAGAAGAGAAACAAGTGTGTTAGCAGTTGGTGCACAGTAAAAGAGGAGCCCAGGACCAGATTCATGGAGCAGTGGCCGTCTTCATCATTGTAAGTTGCTTTAGTGAAGTTAATAATAAAGAAGTACTTTTCTCATCCCACCATATGAGGTTTTCATTGTTTATTGCGTACATGTTGATTAAATATCTAACCCATTAATCCGTAGATCAAATGCATGTGGAATTCTTTTTTTTTCTTTTGTGAATGCAGGTTATCCTTGGGAGGAGAGTTGTAGTCAAAGAGAGAAAAAGTGTGAAGAGGGATCGATATCAAACGCCAGAAATAAGATATGTTCACTTGATCTTCTTAACTGTGTATTTGCTTAAGAATAATGGAGATTAGGTCCGGGATGATGGTAAAAAGTAGGAATCTTTAGGTCTTTTCTGCATGCATGATAAAACCCTAAGTGCTAGTCCATAGGGGGATTTCCCACTCACAACAGAATTGGCGACCATACTATGGATCTCTAGGGTTCTCTGGGAATATTTTTCTTAGGTATTTTTAAAAATTGGTTCCATTCCGTATTTTTAAAGTTTCTGTAAAAGTCTGAGCTAGTAGAGATTCTGGTCTTCCATACCAGTTGTCTCTCTATCTTTTCTTGACTGCATTTTTTTTATGGGATTCACAGAGGTACACATGGCCTATATAAGGCCTGCACGCATGTACCCACGCCCTACCTTTACACAGCTTGCGTGCACATTCTAGCTGATGAAGTGTCAGTCACGGGTTTGAATTAAGAATTTTGTTTTTTAAAGAGGCATTCATCCTCTCCCCTGTTAGAATTAATCCTTCTCAAGGCTTTATGGATCTCATTCTTGTCTCTATGTTTGCATTTTTATAGCTTAGGTTCCACCTCATATTGATTTTGTTCTATGAAATTTTCCTTAAATTTTTTTTCTTTTCTGTTAAAGTGAGTTTCTGGGTCTTTAAGGGACGTTGGTTTTCAATACCAGTAGTCTCTACCAGTGTTTGATTGCTTGTTTTTCATTTTTTGAAGGATTACAAAGGTACGCGCGGCCTGTCTAAGGCATGCACACATGCACATGTGCCTTGATATTACATAGCTTGCACGCACACACTGGCTATTTAACTATCAGCAGCGTGACTGTTGCAAATTTTTTTGTAAGGAGAGGTAGTCATACTCTTTCTTATCAAGAGTTATACCTCTCCGGAATTTCCTTGATTTAGTTTTAGCCTCTGTCATATCAGTCAGAAACTTAGGTTTGGTACATAAATAACTTTCTTTTTCGTTGAAATTTTTTTCTAAAATTTTTATTTCATAGGGTTTTTAGACAAGTGTGAGAGTCTTCTTTAATCAACTAGTGTGTTGTCGTCAGTGAATCTTTGCGATCTTTTCTCAGGCCAGAAGTTTTCATAGTCTTTACTTGTCATCATTTTTCCTTTTTGCTTTGTTAGCAGTAAATAAATAAATAAATAAACTATTTTTTATTTCTTGGTTTGATTGAATAATTGTTTGTTGAATTAATAATCAAGGAAAAGTTTTGCTTTCCTAAGTTCTTAGTGGTTTAATTAGACAATAAGTAGCTCATAGTCGAGCAAAATTCTATGTTAAGTTGGCTGATTCAAAGATCTTAGAAATAATAATTTGAAAAGTTGGTTAGGAAATTTAAAAATGAAAATTTGAATTTGTTTAGAAAAGTCATTTTGTTTCCAGTTTTTTGTTTATTTTCTCTTTTCGTCCCTCAAAACATCACTAGTTTCATTTCCATAACCCTTGACTGAAGACAAGCCTTAAAAATAACGCTAAATCTAAAATTAATTAGACTTTTTATGTTTGTAGGGTCAACCAACTAGTTTAGGGTTAGAGCCTTGAATTAGGTTGGAGAGGAAACTCTTCAAGGACATTGAATCAAACATTGGAGTCTGAGTTAGGGAGTGTCAAATTCTAGTATCGTGAAAGTTATCCAAGACCCCCCTCTAACACAGGGGATAAACACGAGGTCGCTTGCGGAAAGGTAGCGGAAATAACCCCTCCAAATCTGGACCAATCGTAGTGGAGAACACATATAGAGCACTTGTCTTGGGATTTCGTTGATTGCATTTTCCACAGAGCTTTGTGGGTCTCGAATCTTTTCAAGGTCCTCAGTTGTCTTCTGTACCACTTGATTTCGATACCCTTGACATATTTCAGGCTTGATACCCTACTCATTGTGGTCTACCCGACTATCGACTATACCCGCATGGTGACTGTTCGCGAGCTGGCAACTTAGTTGTCTTTATTCTAGAGACTTACACAGGTGACTGAGAGGGTATACCGCGGCACCTAGGGTAGAAGTTGGGCCACACTTTGTAGAGTATACCTGGAGGGTGCTTCCGTATTCGAGGTGCACTTGCACCGGTAAGTTTCTCTAGTGTTGGTTGGTGTAACTATTCTTCCAACTAGTTAGTCCTTTGCTTGATTTTCCTTTAGGAACTTTTAGTGTGTGCTCTGTGCTCCTTAGTTTTTCATAGTGAGTTAGTCATTCATTGCTTTGGGTCTCTGACCTAGGGTGGTAGACCACCCACTCCGTCAGTCGTGAGGTTTGTTTGGTCTTCCGCTTATAAACGTGGAGCCGCCTCTTTATAGGCGTTGTTTTGATACCACTGGTTCGCCAGAGTCGGTGTGTGAGACTTTTATGGACTTGAACGATCCTGCAAGGAGAGCACCTATGCATAATATCTTCATGGCTAAATTTCTCGACGATACCAACCAAGGAACCCCTTCACAAGGAGATTCTTATGCTTTTCCTTTCTTGGGAAACGTTGGTGTCCCTTTGATGGCCACTTTGTACATTCCTGGATTGAATGTGGGACTACCGGTTTGGTTGGGTACCATTCCAAATGTCCCGAATGCTCTTAACACCTCTCAGTTGAGCACCTTATGTCATGGGCACCATGTTGATGTTCCTTCGTCGACAAAGTCTTCTCCTCCTCCTTCTCCCGCCCCTGGTGAAAATACAGTTACTAATAACTGGAAGCCTAAACAAAGTAGAAAGAGGAAGAATAGGAAGAAGAAATCACCAACTTCTGTGGGTCACATTGGAGATAGGCCCTCAACCTCCGCAAGTCCTGTTGAAGACCAGCACCTAGCCTTTGCAAGTCACGCTAGGGGCAAGCACCCAGCCTCTGTTAGTCATGCTGGGGGGGAAATCTCAGTCTCTTCTAGTCATCCTGGAAATAGCTTTGTAGCCTCTACGAGTCATGTTATTGACCCATCACCAACCTCTGCACGTCACGTTGGAGATGTGAAACCAACCACTGCCATTCATGTTGGGGGCATTGATTCTGTTGAGAAAATTAGATAGATAGGACGCAAACCTAAGTTCCCTTGTAAGATTTGCAAGGGAGATCACCTTACTCATCTATGCCCTCACATTCCAGAGGTACAAAGATTGTGGTCCCTGTCTGCAATCTCTTCTGATTCTAAGTCTTCTGAGGTTTCCTCGCATACTATTCAGCCATTGGTTGTGAAAGTGGTCATGTCGATGCAGCCATCGGCTGATCCCACTCCTCTTTTGGGGGGGGTGAGGTGCCTTTAGACCTTGTAGTCTCTCAACCTATTCAGCCATTGGTTGAGAAAGTGGTCATGCCAATGCAATCATCAGCTAATCCCACTCCTCTTTGGAGGGATGAAGTGCCTTTAGACCTTGTAGTCTCTCAACCTATTCATCCATTGGTTGAGAAAGTGGTCACGCTAATGCAGTCATCAGCTGATCCCACTCCTCTTTTGGGGTGTGAGGTGCCTTTAGACCATAGTCTCACAGCCTATTCAACCATTGGTTGTGAAAGTGTTCATGCCGATGCAGTCATCGAATGATACCACTCTTCTTTTGGGGAGTGATGTGTCTACCGACTATGTTTTTAGCATTTCTGGTTCAGTATTTTTAGAACAAGGGGGCATTCCGCTCATTCTGAGCACACCCCCTCTAAGCCCTAGGATGGTTTCCTTTGATTGGAATGACCTTGTTGAGCCCCATCTTCCTTCCTCCACACCCTTTCAAATAAGGGTTGAAGTTAATTCAACAAACATTCATAGATGTATTGTGGATGAAGGATCCTCTGCAAGTATTTTATCCTCCTCGGTTTGGAAACTCTTGGGTTCTATCGAGCTTGTGTCTACTTCACATGAGTTGTTGTCTTTTGACAAACATCCTAATGAATATTTAGGGGTTCTTCCTCAATTTCCTATCTTGTTAGGTGGGAAGATTGTCCGTGTCGATGTTATAGTGGTGCAAGGCTCGTTAGATTTCGATATGCTTCTCGGGCGTGATTATGTATATGCTATGAATGTTGTGGTATCTACGCTCTTCCGGGTGATGCGTTTCCCTCACAATGGAAGCATTGTCACTATTGACCAACTGGAATTTGATAATCACCATCCTAATTCAGCGTTAGTTCAAGCTGCCCCTTTATATGTTCCTAGTGTTCATGTAGACTCCACCTCGCCACGGGTTAATTATGTGGATTCTTATCCTCTGTGTTCAGTTGCTTCTAAGTAAGAACCTGTGCAATCATTTTTTCCTTCTCGAGACTTAGAATAAACAATTGATCCGTTGGGGGCATGGGAGCCCTTGCTTCCCCCTCTTGGTCCAAGTGGGCTTGAGTATCCTTCTGAGTCTGATCTCGTTGTTTGTAGATCCTTAAGCCCTTGTGCTTGTGATTCTTTGCTGATAGACTCTGCCATTCCTGGCCAGAACCTCCATCATCATATGGAGTATGGTCAGTTTACTTCACCCTTTGGGACTATCGACCCTCATTTGCGTGATTTCTCGAATTTTGAATTTCCTTCAGATGAGGCTATCCTTGAAGTTATGACTACGATTTCTATACCGCGAGAGGATTTACATCATGGTTTGTGTTTTCTTCTCTTTTGGAAGACTTCCCAAGTTGACTATAGAAGAGACTTTTGGTTTGAGCCTAGCAATGGGCTCTACCTGAACCAGTTTCATACATGAGTCGTAGCCCCCACGAGTCTTCTTTTAAGCCCTTTTTAGACCCTCTAAACATGAAAATATTGTCAAGAGATCTTGTTGACCTTCACGCTCTCTAAACTGAAATTTGAAGTCACATTTGTCCGGCGGTAGTTTACCCCTTTTTCGGTCCAGATGGTCAACTGTACGAACAAAGGTATACTCTAGAGACCTCGGTTCTCTAGAAGAGTATTCTCAGGTATAATTTTTAACCCTTTTTCGGACCTGAGAGACTAAATTTACGAAAAAGGAACCCCCACGGAGTCCATAGTTAAGATCTTTTCAGACTCCCTAAAATTGAAAAGATCATCGAGTGACCTTGTTCCTTCACACTCGTTAAAATGGTCCAGAAGAACATCCTATACAGAGTCCATAGTTAAGATCTTTTCAGACTCCTTAAAAATGAAAAGATTGTCAAGTGATCTTGTCTTTGTCACACTCGTTAAAATGATTCTGAATAGACATATTTTCGGTGCTAGTTTACCCATTTTTAGAGCCGACTAGACTACCTTCAAAAAATGTACCCCAACGGAGTCTTCTTTTACGTTTTTTTAGACTCTCTAAATATGAAAAACTGCCGAGCTTACCTTATCTGGGCTCGTTAAACTTACATTGAAGGACGTTATCATTGTGTGTTGTTAACCACATTTTCATTCCTGCGTCTTTGGCCTAACATCGGCTCCATGTTGCTCTCAACAGAACCATCTGAAGCATGCCTTATAGTGCAAGCCTTCTAGCACTTTGCCTTTGCATCTTGACACCTTGACCCCCTGGAGGGATTTTTCCGAGTGACCTTGCTTTGAACATTAGTCTTGTCCTTGCACCTAGAACTAGTAAGTTTGTGACACTCATTCCTCCTTTGTAACGTAGCATTCTTTTATTCTTTTTCCACAATTATTGAAAAAGACAAAAAAATTCAAATATACCCCAAAAAGAGGAAGGGAAAAGTATTTTCTTTTTATTTGGTAGCACAATGAGTCTCCCTTGGACAAAGCAGATCTGTTTGTTTGTTCATCAAGATCTGGGATTTAATATGACCTTAGGAAGTTATTCTCGCTACATGGAGTTGTGTCCTCCTCCGTTTGGTTATTCTTCCAAACATATGGAGAGTTTGTGTTGCCTCCTGCATCGTGAACTTATGTCAATTCCATGCTTCTTGAGTCTCATCATCTTTCGTGCTATTTTCCAAGGGATGTTTTTACTAATCCCGAGTCGGTCCCTCTACAGTTTGTCTCTTGCCCTCATGCCCGACCATCCCGAAAGTCTAATCAAGTCTTTGTTTGAAATCAATGAAGCCTTTAGTCTGATCATCAAGATCCTCTAGTCCATACTTGGCGAGTCATCGAAGACCTCGGGGTAGTGAAGTTGTACAGTCATATTACACTACTACCCAAGTTTTGAAGATTTTGAAGTTGTTGCTTGAGCTCTGAAGACCTCATCTCCATCCATCAGGCCTTATCATCTTCTAAAAGATGGATATTATACATGTATATATTTTTTTATTTTGAGATGTAGATCCACTGTGTATTTCTCAAGGCTACACTTTATATAGTTATATGACATGGATCTACAGTGTATTTGATTGACAACCATGATTTTATTTCATCCCGAGCATGGGTATGCCCGCCTCAGTGAGACAATCGTTATTTTGCAGATGGCACCTCCCAGTTTCTGGTTCCTGGGCTCACTGGTTTGGTACGTTGGTGAATATTGATAATGTACTTTGGCCATCAAATGCTCTTCTGAACTCACACATCAGGGGGCATCTTTTATAACCCTAATTTGCACCAGACATGCTTACCTGGCATCAGGGCATCTCATATTCCTTCTTTTCCAAGCCACTACTGAATAGCTCTTCTAAAAAACTCCCTTTTTAAAGGTACACGCTAGATGACCCACTACAACCCACGTGTATCTATAATGTCCATCCTAGCTGACCCACTACAGCCTGCATGTACCTACAAAAGCACGAAAAATAGAAATTTGTTGATGGAACACATAGTTTTGGGTAAGTTAACTAAACCTTTCGACCATGCATAGTTGGTCACTCGACCAAATACCTAGCCCTTTTTAGCCTATAAAAGAAGGGGTAAGGGTCCCATTTGAAAGAAGGAAAATCATAGTAAAGAAACTCTATCCGAATTCGTATTCCCCTTTGCCCAAGATTCTGCAACCATTTGTGATTTCAACGAAGAAGACAAGCAAGTGTGTTAGCAGTTGGTGCACAGTAAGAGAGGAGCCCAGGACCAAATTCATGGAGCAGTGGTCATATTCATCATTGTAAGTTGCTTTAGTGAAGTTAATAATAAAGAAGTACTTTTCCCATTCCACCATATGAGGTTTTCATTGTTTATTGCGTACATGTTGATTAAATCTCTAGCCCATTAATTTGTAGATCAAATGCATGTGGAATTCTTTGTTTGTCTTTTGTGAATGTAGGTCAACCTTGTGAGGAGAGTTGCAGTCAGAGAGCGACCAAGTGTGAAGAGGGATCGATATCAAATGCCAAAAATAAGGTATGTTCACTTGATCTTCTTAACTGTGTATTTTCTTAAGAATAATGGGGATTAGGTCTGGGATGATGGTAAAAAGTAGGAATCTTTAGGTATTTTCTGCATGCATGATAAAACCCTAAGTGCTAGTCCGTAGGGGGATTTACCACTCACAACAATGCTGGAAGTCACGAAGACCCGAAGGTCAAAGTGCCAAATTTTTTTCAATTGTTTATCCCATTAGAAGATCGAATAATAACCATTGATTTAATAAAGAGCTCAAGCACTTGTTTGTCTTAGCATCTGGTTATCATGGATGGTCATATGATATAAGAGTTTTTAAAAGGAAACTGTTATACATCGCTATATTCGATAAGCCCATGGTTCTGTAATGCTCGGTCATATGAAATGGATTGAAGAAAGCACCTCCATAGAATTTGGTCTCTGTGAATATAACAAAGATTAGTGAACGAGTAAAAAGGATTAAAATTGATCCATGACTGTGATCAATTTACCTTCACGGTAAAAATAAATAAACAGTATTAACACTAATTAATCGAAGAGTTGTGATGTTCAAAATAAAGGGACACAGTTGTGTCAAACTCACACCATTTGAAAAGTACATAATCATGGAATATTGTTGAGAAGAAAGTGTCTCTGCAGTCCAAATCAAAAGATCAATAGCTGAAACATATTCCATGAAGAAATATAAATACCTATGTATCAAGGGTGGTTGGGTGGTGCAAGGGCAGGTTGGTGCTTGCAAAGGGAGTTGGTGCTTCCTTATCAGTTGTAGTTGACTAAATAGGGGGTCATAGCCTCCTACCATTTGGTGCTGGTAAAACAAGGTGTGGGTGCATCCTGATCAGTTGGTGCTGATAAAAAAGGAAGTACATCTTCCTTCTATGTAACATGTAAAACAAATTTTGCAGTTAATAGAAAAGAGTTTGTGGTTTTCCCATTTGGGTTCCACGATAAAATATTGTGTTAAGATTCTGTTTTCATTAATAAATAAATAAATTGATATAATTGTTGTGTCATTGATTCACCCCCCCCCTCTCAGTGACAAGATCTAATCCGTCATCACTAGCCTATAAAACACAGCATATACACAAAAGCTCTCTGGCCTCAAAATCACGCGCACTTAATTTACTGTGCGTGGTATCCTGGAATGTGCACACTTCATCATTTTACTGCGCAATACATGCATGAACTATGCCATGAAAGGTGAATACAAAAATGATTTCAAACAACTCACTAGCTTAAGTACATTTTCATTTACATTCACCATTGGGTTCGGCCTAAGGATATTACACTTAACCACTTCAAATTCTTCTTGATAATTTCATCCAGAGGGGATTGAACGAAAAAGGAAAAGGATTGTAGTTTGGGAAGCTTTGAAAATGGAGAGAGATGGGATTATGGTATAAAATAAGGGAAGGAAGAATCCTAGATTTAAAGGTGTATTCCTATAACAAAACATTGTTGTGTATTAAAAATATATCCAACCTCAAAACAGTGTGTCCTAGAGCAACTCTCTTATCGTTTCAAGTGTACTTCCCCTTCACTGGTTTGACATCCAAAAGATCCCATTCACTTATTGAATATTCCAAATTTTCCCTAAAAGGGTCCTAGACTACATCCCCCCCCTTTCTTGAGCTATGTAAGAGCGCATTAAAATCTCTAGATATTATGTAATCAAATATGCATTTAGAGTTTGATAGATTCATAAGAGATCTCCAACAAGTTACTTCCTCCATGTAATTGACTGAAATATAAATATTAAAGATGCATATATATTTCCTTGATTGAATATCTTTAAACTTTGTCAAAATCCACTTTTGATTTTGAATTGAGGATTCTAGACTTACTAGATGGGGGTTCCAAAGAGTACAAAGACCCCCTAATTCACCTCTTGAGTCTTCTGTAATTCCTTGAGATATTCTCGACTATATTTTTCCTATTTTGAGTTATTATTTAGTCTCTTGGATCAAGAGTATTGTAGGATTCTCAATTTTGATAAGGTCCTTGAACGCAATAACTTTTGGGGTGCTACCTAAACCCTTGCAATTCTAAGAGACTATAATCATTATTTGTACTATGACTTCGAACTAACTCCACTAGAAGGAGAATTATTCCCATCATCTTTGGTAGGTTTTTTTCGAGGGCCCATCATAATATTAATAGTAGTTTGTCCATCATGTTATCCTTCTTTGCTTTCTCCTCCCTCAAAGTATGAGTTGATTTCCTTCCAGATCTATGTATAATTGTTTCCTTCAAGCCAACCTCATCCACCAAGTCTTCTTTCTTATGATTAACAAACTCTAATTCTTTAGCTTTGGGTTCTATAAATATTTATTTTACATATTTTTAGTTTTCCACTTCTTCCACGCGCATGGAAGAAGAGCTTCCTTGTCATTCATAATCTCTTCCCCTCATGTCACTGAAGATTCAAGGAATTAGACATTTTTTCCCTCACGAGGAGATTCTTCTAGGGTTTCAACATTGGAACGTGATATGTATGGATTTTGTACTAAAGGAGGCTTCCTCGATGGAGGATCCAATGATTTTTTGACATGTGAATCTCCTTTAGGCTCATCCTCATCTTGAGAGATAACTACATATCATTTATTGTCCATTGAGGCACCTAATTTAGTTAGATATGATCCCATCAGATTTGAGGAGGATTCCTTTTTCCCACTTGGTATCTTTCTTGATGTATAAGTAGGAACCTTCCTAACCATAGCTTGATATTTCTTGCCCATGTTGGTGGTGGATCCAAATTTTTGACCTACCATTTTCAACTAATCTTCCTTGTCATTGTCTCGGGGTTGCTCACTCCCTACTTTCTTGTAGTTCTTGGTGAAATTTCTATATTCGTGACATGATTTAAAATTAAAAGGGAAGCTGCTAACAGTCCAACTACTAGATTCTCTACCAATTATCTACGATGATCAACGCTCCTTCAAGAATTCCTTTTTCCAAGTCAACCTCAACACATATCTTGGAGCATGAGAATATGTTTTATTTTGGATAATCTCTATCCAGATATTACCCTAGAGAGTTACCAGTCCATCTGAATGCATCATCACTCTAGTATTACAGAGCAAGTTGAGGTAGCCTCACCTAGATTAGAATAATAGATGGAATATCAATCTTTGGAATGGAATCAGGTGATCACATGTTCAAATACATACCCATCTTGGATCCAAGGAAATATGACCCACTTAGAAAAATCAAATCTCGATCCTCCTTGAACTCTAAAAGTATCTCAAAGAAAAATCTTCCACAAAATAAGTGACTTAGTTTCCCTTTGGTGTGGGATTTCCAATTTTTTTGAACCTAGGTCACCACAATATTGGGGGAGGGACAAATCCCTATGAGTTGTCCCACTAGGCCACAATCTACAAAGGCTAATGCTTTATGCCTTATTGAATTTAAGGGATGTTTAACTTCCATAATCTCCTATAGCATCTTGATGGATTTGGAAGGTTTTGCTTTGGAAGATATGGAATATGTTTTGACCATCACTTTAAATGCCAATGCCTCTTCATCCAGAGGAGACAACGACTTCCCCCTTGGGGGTGCCTCCATGAAACTCGACTGAAAGAGTGCACCTTAGGGTTTCCAATTCAATTCACTTGAGTCTCACAGGTCCATATAATTTGTTAACTAACTGATTTGCATACACATATGAACCCTTAAGGTTGATGGTGGGATACATCATTCTATCTCTAGCCATGAATACTCTACCTTCTTCACACCAATCTGCAAGAAGTCGATAGTAGTTATGCATATGTGTGAATTCCAACACACATTCATTTGTCAAAAAAAATTCAAGCCTATTGAATTTAAAGTATGCTTCCAAGTCAATGGTCAAGAAGATGTATATATTTTCCTTTCTCATTGTAAATTTTCTTTGTATCTATATTGGCATGTTCCATGAGCTATCAGATCATTTCTGCATAGGGAAATATTACTGGCCTTGAAACTAAATTATGAATGTCATAACTTCACACAAATTTCGCCCCATTAATCTCATCTTGCTACCTCTCATTCAGATCATTATTATTAAGAAGTTGAGTAAAACAAAATCCCCCATAATGATAAACATTCTCTATAGTATTCTAATGAGAAGCATCAAAGTACACTAGAATTTCAAAATATTTTGATGGTACCTTCATCAATGGTTTTTCTCCTTGGCCTATTTTTCCTTCACTTGCTTCTTCTTCTTTCCGTGTATATTAGATTTCATCTATACAAGTATTCATTTAACCTATTTGAAACAACATAACACATTAGAAATCATTAGTCAAATTATTGAACTAATCCTAAGGAAAAAATATGAATTTATACACCCCCTCTAAATTTAACTCAGATTAGATATTTCTTCTAGGACAAAGCTCACCCTGATTTAAGAAATATCTCCATTGAATCCTAGATAGGTTCATAACCCCTTTTGAAATCAATTGTCTTTCACTTAGCTTAACCTTAAAAAATAACTAAGATTAACCTAAGATGAACAAATTGAGCTTTATTTTTGGTGAAAGATAATTATCAAATTATGAAGGAAATCATATGTAAATAAAACATGAAAAATAGTAAAAATAGTATTAACAACAAATTTTTCAACAAAACAAAATGACTACAAATATCTTAGTTCGTTTATGAAAGATCAATGAGACCTATAAATTTTGAAAACGAGAGTTGGCAATGAAATAATTGCTACTATTAAAAAAAAATGTGCCAATTCCTATGAGGATCACATTCCAATGCTATACTAAATGGTTGACTCCACATGGTTAGACTAGATTGTCTCCACATGGTTGCACTTACGAATTTTGATGGCTATTGGTGTGTGTGCTGTCACATTTACAGAATTCACATGATCGATTTAGACAACGATAACACTGATGACAATATTCTCTCCAACTGTGGAACGATGACATTTCTGCGACAATATTTTTAACAAAATAAGCTTTGGATTTCTTTTAATGGTGTTGATGGTAAGAGTGGCTTCTCTCACGCGGATTTTTTGACAGGAAGAAACTTTGGATCCTTTTGTGTGGGCGATATCGATGTTGATGTTTTGGGAAGGTTCCTTGTACAAATTTTTTCGTTCAACTTTAGGCAATACGTATTTTGTTTAATGACAAACGGATTAATTAGAGACGTGAAATGAGTTTTGAAGTATCAATCATTAAATATAATTGTTTGGCTAAGTGTAAAAAAATTGTATGTCTCCATTTAAACATAAATCAATATTAAACATAAATATTTTTGCTTATAATTGTTTGGCTAAGTGTAAAAAAATTGTATGTCTCCATTTAAACATAAATCAATATTAAACATAAATATTTTTGCTTAGCTAAAAGTACTAACATCTGGATTCCATGCAGTGCATTGTCCATAGACTAATGTGATTCATTGAGCGGGTAAATGGACACAAATTCCATGTGTGTTCCATCTTCCTGTGAGTCCTCCAGGTGCACAACCAATAACTTCATTAGTAGATTGATCTAGAAATGCAGTCCCATCACTAGCTTCATCATCCTCTCCAATTCCAATAGCAGAGTCAATCCCAGACCTAGCTGATCGAGATATGATATGGATCCACAGATTTAATAGATAGTTGAAACAACATCTCTAGCAATGGTAATAATGGTACTCGACATCCCTAATGGTAGGGTTATGGCAGGTTGCATGTGAGCAAAATTTTCTAGCCTCACTATCATTTTGATATGCTTCCCCAACGACCTGGGTTTCTACAGGGTTGAAATACCATAACAGGGAGAATTCGAAAGCCTCTTCAAACATTTCTTCCCAACATTACACTTCCAAGGTTTTCGTAGTGAGACAACTAGGTTAGTAGTCTTGGCCCTCTTCCCCAATAATATCTTTTTTCCTCCAATCCTACTTATTTGAGGTACTCATAATGCATTATCAACTCCGAATGATATTAGAAAGGTTATGGTAAGTAGTGAGGCTTTCATATTTATGCCTAAAACCACCCAGATTTTGAATCCATTTTCTCCTACAAAACAAATATCTTGAATAGAGTATGACTAATGGTCTTGTTTGTGAGGCTAGATGAAATGAGAAGTTGAGTTCTCTAGCTTCCATTTACAATCATTAGGAATAAAATGAGCTTTTCCCAGCAAACTTACTACTTCAAGGGCCAATCCCTCTTTTTTCTTTTCGATCGTATGCTCGAGAAAGAACCCCTTACTTTCACGCAAAGGATGGACTAACAAAACCCTAATTTCCCCATGACACAAACGGTGTAGGAGGACACAAGGTACTAAACTAAGGCTTGGGTGTTTCAATTAGTTTACGATGATGGTTAGAATGGTTGAAGATCCAAATTCGGTTAGTTTGTGCTAGAATGTCGACTGCCTATATTAATCAAATTACTTGATGATTTTGTTCTTTAAATTTTCTGATATCTGTTCACTTATAGTACTATAATATACTTTTCACAATCGACAATAAAAAGTGGTTACAGGCTCATCAAATGCATTTTGACATTGAGAAGCGATGCTCTTATATATATATATATATATATATAATACACAAGAAAAGTACAATTTGTTGTAGAACTCATCATATTCTTGTTTAAACAAAGAATGAAAGGAAAGAAATGTTTTATTGCCTTCATTTAGCTTCGAAGTATGTTTGGAGGTTAATCAAAGGGGATGGCCTTTAGACTCATAACCTTATTCAAAAATAAATTGATCCTTATCATGTGTGGGAATATTGGATTAGAAACCCTATGAAGCCCACTCATAATGTCTCAATTATTTGGAAAACCATGGTTGACTCCTTCCCTTGTGATTGGAAATCATCTAGCCTAGAGGCTAGGTAATAGAGAGAGAGAGAGAGAAGAGAACATATTGGAGAAAACCCTTCGGTGGGTAGTGGAAATGGTTTCAAGCTATCTAAGAATCTAATTACCTCCCTTCGGGGGCTTGGTATTTTGTATTCGGCTCAAGTAGTGTATCAAAAATCCTCTTCAATTTGGATCGAGGAATGGAAATAGGTAATTTTTTTTATATTTAGAAGGGAATGAAATGGAATAATGTGAAGCTTGCACAACTAAGCTTAATATGTGTCATGTTCATATCGAAGGGGTAGATGATGAACTTATATATGGTCCATGAATCCTATCTTAGGGAATTATACTCCACGATTAGGATACAAAGCCATGTATACTATTGGCATGGATGAGGAACCATAATGGTGGTGGAATCCATAATGGAAGATCATATAGCCTCTAAAATCAAGGATTTTTCTATGGCTTACTATTAAGAATGAAGTTGTCACATGGGACATTTTGCAAAAAAGGAACAAGCATGGTCCAAGTAGGTGTTATCTATGCAAGACAAAAAAGGAAAATATTATCCATTTGGAACAAGCATGGTCCAAGTAGGTGTTATCTATGCAAGACAAAAAAGGAGAATATTATCCATTTACTAATCATCTATCCTTATTCAAAGGAATTCTGAGAATAAATGGACAAGATAATAGGGGTGAAGGATCATTGGCAAGGGGGATCTATGGTTGAGTGTTTCAAGCAATGGATGGTTGAGTTTTTCAAGCAATGGAAACATAACACTGAATTAAAATATTTTAAATATTTTCCTCTAATTTTTAGGTATGTGGTTGGCACACAATGTGAGTATTTTTTAGGACATGTCTCTTTCTCATTTCTAGTGTGTAAGGCTCAATCCAGGGCCATTTTCCTTATTTACAAACATTCTCACCCTCCTATAGATAGATTTGGGGTTTGGGCATATTTTGATGGTCCCTGTCACCCTCCTGTTTGTGGGATAGGTGGCATTTTCTATTTAAATGGGACATGTTTCCTTTCTTTTAAAGTTGGAGTAGGAGGGAGATCTAACAATTATGATGAATTCTTAAAGATCACCCTTAAAAGGGTATCTAAAAACGATGTTTCTATTTTTGAGGTTTTTGGGGATTCTCAAGTAGTAATCAATTAGATTTCGAAGAATAATAGAATGAAAAATTTGTTCTTAAACCCTATCTTTTAGGAAATGAGGAAGTCTATCAATCTTTTTAACCAAATCTCTTTTGCACATGTTTTTAGAGAGCTCAATTGTGATGTTGGCAAGCTCTCAAAAGAAGGTCTCAATTAGTGGGTCATGCTCTGTAGTGAATGATAACCAAATCTCTTTTGCACATGTTTTTAGAAAGCTCAATTGTGATGTTAGCAAGCTCTCAAAAGAAGGTCTCAATTAGTGGGTCATGCTCTGTAGTGAATGATAAGATGGATTGATCTTACATGATCACATAATTTTTATCTTCAAAGAATTAGCAATTTCTAGTTTTTTCTTGGATGTTCTTCATTTTTTCTTGATTCACTTATTTGGTCTTAAAAATAACAAATTTTATTATAGATAAATTTAAAATAGTAATCATATTGTTTTATTATTAATTTAGTTGGAAGATGATTTTTTTCCTTTTTAAAATTGTTTAACAGTTATATATATATATATATATATATATGAAAAATTGAGATATAATTGAGATATAATTCTATATATTTTTTATAAGAAATATATAAACAAAGCATATAAAATTGTTATAGCATTTAAGGTCTTTAATGTAAGCATTTACAATTTAAAAGGAGAAAGTGATAAAAAATATATCTCATTGTAGCGTTTTATATATATGGCATTCAAATCGTATCCGCTAGAATATAACATACTAATAATTATTATTAAGCAAATTTCAATTTACATTATTCAAAATCACCAGGCCAACTATTTGAGTAGATGGAGATTGTTTTACAGTTGGCATATTGACATTACAGCTTTCCATCGTCCAAATGAGGGATGAGGAGCGATCTGAATGCCATTTATCCCGTACATACACAATGAAACCAGCAAGCTCGTTCACTGAGATTATCAGTTGATTTCTTCCCTGTGCTGCTGCAGTGTTGATGCTGTAAATCAGTTGGGTATCCTTCGCTTACCAGCCTCTCAAATTCGACAGCCTTTCTCTTCTTGTCGTTAGCCATTAATCTAAATCGATGCATTCTCTTCTTGGGATCTACACGCCCTCTCAGCGTTACTTTCTTCTGCGCCACGTCCACCACATAGTCCAGCAAATCTGCCCATCATCAAATCACAAACAGATTCAGAAAATGCAAAAACAAACGCGCAAACAAATTCATGGGGGACTGTATATATGAATAACAGAGATTATCATGAATGAATGCACAAGGAAGCGTTAAATAATTCTTTCAGTGATCGTTTTATTGCCCGAATTAATCTCAATGTGCAGAGTGTGATGAAGAATTAACATACTGTCCATTTTGGAAAGAACTTTGGAGACCCTGTCGCGGCAATGTACGCAGCACATATTAGCATTCAGAATAATCACCTGAACCTGTAATGCAATGTAATGTTAGTGATCGCTGACCTAATTAGAATAATCTACACAGTAACGTATGAAACGATACAAAAGCGATATAACAATAAGCAATACATGGCGGAACTGGGGTTACTGTAGGCATTGTTAAGGCTTCGGCGGAGCGCAGCAGCTGGGTGGTTGGAGCCATTTGTATACGTTGATGACTGAAGAAGAAGATACTGCAGCTGCAAACACCAGCAGGTCCTCTGCTTCCACTTTTTTTTGCTTATATAAATCTGACGATATGATGTTTGCGCTGTTGATGGGTACGTTGGAATTAATGCGTGGGCGACAAAGAAGAGTGTTATTGGTGGGTAATCAATAACCATTCAGCAGTGTAGTGTAGTATGTAT
>JZKD02S1769726.1:232277-247371 GCA_000966675.3 Picea glauca | reverse complement strand
CATACATACATATAACTAGAAGTCTAAATTATATTTCTGCATACATTAACAAGTCATGAGCTTAAGACTTGAAAATATAAGAAATAATAACAATATTGTAACATAACATTGTGTGCATCAGATTAGTCTATCAACAAACATTTTTCTTACAGTCCATGTGATTACCATACATTCTACTTTAAGAAGTTCACAACAAAATCAACCACACACACAAGTTCTTCTCTCTTTCGAAAACTCACCCCAAGGAATTCTCAATATTAATCAACACAATATATGTCCTTGAACTAGTTATTGAGTTTAGACAATGCTTGAAGAGCCCTTTCAAAATTGGCCTCTCCATCTATTTATACTCTTTTTCCTAATTGACTTGTGACTCTTTGTGTTCCCTTAAATAATTTGTTACAAAAGTTTTCATTTCCCTTCTTTTTTTATGACAAGTGTAAAAAGAAAAGACAAAATTGGAAGTAGTTTAAAAAAGTCAAAATAGGGAGAAGGTAGTAACAATTTCAAATATGTTATTTTGTCCTTTTATGGATTCTTGTACTGGAGGTATGCTACGCAAATTTCCAATTGATCATATAAATATATGAGTCTATGGTATGGCATCTCTTCTATGGTAGTCATGCGCAGGCTATGTTGTCATCGAGGGTTTGCATATCCTTTGATAGCGTATCCATGAATTCCTCAACCATAGTACGGACCTTTAGCAGTTGAATGAGGTGTTGTTCTATAAGGTACGTTGTTACTATGGTGGCTTCCTCGATGACTCTTCATCTGCGACTCATGCTATCTTGTACCTTGTCGACCACATCCTCCATTATAATATTTTTTTCAAGCTCATCTAGCTAGGTAAATGGAAACAACTTGAGTAGTTATTGCATCCCTTTGTGTATGCATAAAAAAAAATTCTATTGAGATTGTCGTTTCTTTGTATTCCTTTTGTCCCATTTGTTGAAAATGGTTAAGTGCATAGGCGTCAATTTTCATTTCCCTAGCCGAAGGATGATATAGCTCTATCGATGCATCCAGGTTCTCTACAATCCATGTATCAATCCCGTTCATGCACTCTCGGACAATATTGAATTGTGTTAGCCTGGTTTTCACAGTGCTATGTTGATTTATGATAATTCCAACTAAGTCTTGGAACATGTGCAGGTGCATGTACATCTCAATAAGGGATTCTTTGAGCTCAATCCTGGCTTTTTTTGTGCTTGTATTGAAACTCTGGAGGTTTCCCTAGCCTACTTTTACATGTCGAAGCTTCTCGTCAAGCTCCCAAATCCTTTCTTCCTGCTCCAAGTTCTTTCGTCACAGATACCATTGATCCAGGTGGATATCGGTGGCCACCCACCTTGTCCAATTGGCTCAAAACAATTTTCTGGCAATTTTGGCAATTTACTATTTTTAGTAGGTTTTAACTTCTGGGGCCATTTTGAGGGCCTAAATGAAGGTTTTTCAAGATCAAGGTTCTCAATGATATCCAAAGGAATAATTGATCCCCCAAAATGAATCTCCTCGACGATACCTTTCCAATGAGCTATCATACACCTAAAACAAAGATCGTATACAAAAGTTACGACCCCGGGAAGTTGATGTACTAACTTATCCAAACGGGGCCCACATGACTTTTGGCGCTTCATCTTCTAGGGTTAGGTTTTTGGATATCTAAGACTTTTGGAATTCCCTTTTATTGTAAAAAGGCCTTCAGAGCCTCATTGTAATCATCTTCTTGCGAATGGGAGTAGTCGTCACATATCTTCTCGAAGATAAGTTTCCACCATTCTAGCGAGTCTTTCACTCTGTATTTTTACAGTCTCTGTACATTTATTTCATTAATAGAAATCGTGTATTACTGTATATCTGTGTTTATGGTTGCATCTCTGATACATTTCTGTTATATTATTAAATATCTACGATATCTCTGTGCATTTCTTTATTATATCTCCGATCTCATTTCGTGCCGAAAATAATCTGGATCAATGGTATCAGAGCAGGCTGCTCTTGGTCGTTTTTTCAGTGCATGTCCCCGATGAGGTCCGATTATAGAAAGTTGGGTCTCGAGCTTGTCTCTCTTGAAGAAAATTTCTCTCGCACACCCAAAAAACCCTCAATGGTGGAAGAAAGGAAAAACGATGGAGCAAACGATCCTATCAATTTGTTGCTTGAGCAAGCTCTCACGCGACAGAGGGATGAAATGATGGAGATTTTTTTCCACATCCTTCAATTCTTGTCGATATCATCAGGCGCATATTCATCAAGTGGCCACTTTGGAGGCACCTCACCTTTCAAGGTACAAGTTGGTTTTTATATTCCTATATTTGAAGGACAAATAGATGCAAAAGCCCTAGAAAAATGGTTAACTCTGCTAGAAGGTTATTTCTCTGTTCACAATTTTTCTGACAAAGAAAATATCACCTTCTCACTCCTTAAAGCTCTCCCTCATGTTAAACATTGGTGGGAAACTTACTCAGAGCAAAGTTCCACAGAGGAGTCTGGAATATATGGGGTCGATCCCACTTGGGATTTTTTTGTGGATGTGGTAAAGGAACAGTATTACCCTTTTGGCAACTATGAGGACCAATACATGAGATGGACCACACTGTGGCAAGAGAGTGGCCAAGCAGTTACGGAGTTCACCAATACCTTCCATACCTTGCGCACCAAGTTGGGTATCAAAGACTCTGAGTGACATTTGGTTCTGAAATACCGTGGGGCTCTACACAGATACATCCAAACTGAAATGGATTTTCTAGACATCTCATCACTCGGTGTTGCTTATCGATATGTTGTTAAAATTGAGTAGAAATTTAAGCACTAGAACAAATAGGAATTCGGGTCTGCAAATCCACAACAACCAAAGTATGACAAAGATGGCCCTAACAAATAGTCTCCTGAAAACTAGTCCAAGACACAGGAAAAGAAGGGTCATGGGAAGAAAAAGAAGGACACCGGAAAATGGTTCGATTTCCACAAAATCCCTTGATTCAGAATCCAATTCTGAAAACACTGGTAAAGGATAGATCATTGATGCAAACCCCACTGCTATTATCGAAATTGCATCAATTCAACCAGAAGAACCAATAGATCCAGAAGAGGGGGAGCGCCTTTTTCATTCACAAATGTGGGTGAAGGGGACCTCACTACATTTTATTGTTGATAGTGGAAGCCAAAATAACCTCATCTCAACAGAGGTCATTAAACAGTTGGGATTGTCGACAACACTACACCCACATCCATACAACATCGGGTGGCTTTGCCAAGGATGAGATCTCTGTGTCAACCAACAATGTCGATTCTCATACGACATCCATCCCTTCAAGGACGAGGTATTATGTGATGTTTACCCATTGGATGTCTGTGATGTTCTCTTGGGCCAGCCATATATGTGGAAGCGCCATGCTATTTATGAGTCTCGACCCCGTAGTGTCATTGTTACTTTGGGGGCTCACCTCTACAGAATACCAGAGGTAGTTCCAGCTATTGTTCCACCTAAAAAGTTTCGCAAGGTAGTATCCCATACTGGAAAATTTAGCTTCTTCACAATCTGTTCAAAAGGGGAACAAAAGGACACTGCAACCACTACAACCTTGCCCCAAACACCTTATATCCAAAAGAAGCAAGTCGACAAGGCTATAGCAAAGTGCAAAGATTCCTTTTGCACATCGTCCTCTCATGTATCTCGACTTGTTGAACAACCTCAACCTCAATGGGTTCGTGACATATTTCCACAAACTGAGCAGCGCGACATCTCCGGCAAGACAAGCAGCTCACCAAGATGCAGATTCAACAAACGCATTTCCCTCTCCCCCGGGAACTCAACGCAATGGATACCATTGCTTCCTAAGGAGGGAGGATTGATCCAGGTGGATATCGGTGGCCACCCACCTTGTCCAATTGGCTCAAAACAACTTTCTGGCAATTTTGACAATTTACTATTTTTAGCAGGTTTTAACTTCTGGGGCCATTTTGAGGGCCTAAATGAAGGTTTTTCAAGATCGAGGTTCTAAAATATATGTAAAGGCATAATTGAGCCCCCAAAATGAATCGCCTCAACAATACCTTTCCAACAAGCTATCATACACCTAAAATAGATATCGTATACAAAAGTTATGACCCCGGGAAGTTGATGTACTAACTTACCCAAACGGGGCCCACATGACTTTTGGTGCTTCATCTCCTAGGGTTAGGTTTTTGGATGTCTAATACTTTTGTCATTCCTGTTTATTGTAAAAAGGCCTTCAGAGCCTCATTGTAATCATCTTCTTATGAATGCGAGTAGCCGTCACATCCCTTCTCAGAGATAAGCTGCCACCATTCTAACGAGTCTTTCACTCTGTATTTTTACAGTCTCTGTACATTTATTTCATTAATAGAAATCGTTTATTACTGTATATCTATGTTTATGGTTGCATATCTAATACATTTCTATTATATTATTGAATATCTGTGATATCTCTGTGCATTTCTTTATTATATCTCCGATCTCATTTCGTACCGAAAATAATCTGGATCGCCCAAACATTGTCTTTTATGGAATTCCAAAAATTGGATCCAACTGAGGCTATGGCTACTAGATCTTTGTTGACATGTTTTGTCATGAGGATTTGTGTAATGATTGATATTGGGTTCCCCCATGTTACTGGAAATTTCTTCTCTTGTTCTTGAACAATTTTGCTTGATTCTTTGTTATATACAAAATTCCTCGGGTTGGGAACATCATCTGGACTGAATGGAGTACTGAATCCCAAAATCAGTCCACTGACACCAACTATTGATATCTCAGGGATATCAATGTCCATTGGGACTGTCTCACTGTTTCTAGCCTCTTCATCTTTCTTTCTCTATTCTTTTTCTACTGCTTTATCTACAACTTCCTTAGTTTCCTTCTCCATTGCTTCTTTTGTTGTTGCTGCTATTATGACATTTTATGTTGTTTCCTTTTGATTGGATTCTTTTTGGGAAGTTTCCTTTGCTATGACTTCTTATTTATCTTTGGCTTTGTATTCTTCAGTGATTTTCCTCTTTTTCTCAATGACGTCATTCTTTTTGTTGTGAACCTTCTCTTTATTTCTCTGCTTTTTATCTGTGAGTGTCTCTTCTTCCTTCGTTGATCCTGAATGTGAAAAAGTGGAAGCAATATATGTCCTTCCTACTGCCTCCTCCTCTACCTTCTTTCTGGCTTGTTCTCTTGATTTATCATCATCTGCAATCCTCCATAAGGGCTTGCCTTGTATTTTGAAGGTGACTTCATCATAATTTCTTGCACCGCGATGTACCTCCTCTTCCTTCCAGATATTTGTTGTGTATTCCCAAGGCAAGACTACCTTATTGAAATGATATTTTACGACTGCCTTTGGGTCGTGTCTCCTGAAACTATACTCTCCAAAATGATATGATAGAAATATCTTTAATTCTTCTTTTTCTTTCTTGGTGTTCAAAAATGAGTAGATCCCGATATACAATGGGAGTGGTGTCCATATTTATTTCTTTTCTTGGCATAAAATTCCTCCTACTCCATAGATCACTGTCTGGTATGCCACCTCTTGGAGTACTAGTTTGTCTAGTACAAATCAAGGGAGAAGATGGGGGGATTCTGTGGAACCATACACTCTGATATAAGTACCATGCTCCATAAGGTAACAATCTCTGATCCTTTTTATGAAAACTATCACTTTGTTTGTCATAAATGGGGTTGGTGTGCAATATATAAACTCATACAAAGGATCCAAAAAGTGTTCACAAATCTTCTAATATTTCATCATGTATTAGTGCTCCCAGAGCACTTTGCAGTATATGTGAATGGATTCATCTGATAGTTTCCATTTCTACCCCATATTTGGGTGTTGGTGTATGATGCAAAAGATGTCCAAGAAGTAGGAAGACATGTGGAAACTCGGAAAATTTCATGGCTGTACTTCTAGGACTACAATGATGGTTCCTGTTAGGTTGGTCGATAGGATTTCATCCTATTTGAATGACAATCCTTCATCAACATAGTAATAAATCGGTGGCATTTATGGCAGAGAGAACTTAGAGGCATCGTTTTCCCCATATAGCCTACATAGCATGAATACCATGTACTGATAAGGCCTTCATAGTGTTGTCGTACGCTACCTTCCACTGGGTCTAAGTTTGAATTTCTTGTTTGTCTTATACCACTTGGGGAACAAATATCTGGATGGGTGTTCAAACTGATCAAGAAATTTGTTGTCCAACTTCTTAGTCCCCTTATTTAGGTGATAACATTTTTCTAAGTATTCAGGACAAAATGATGCTATGGGTTCCTTTCTAGAGTTACAGACATATATGTTCCTCAAATTTATGTTCTTCAGAATCCAAGTGATGGCATTAGTGCAAGGAACACAACAACACGGGGTGATACTATGAATATCCTGGATATTCTAATGCTCTTGAATATCTTCAGTTCATATTGGTCCTTGACATCAATGGAGAAGTTCTTCTTTTTGAACATATGATACACATATCCCCATATGAGTGCATCGCCTTCCTTTTCTAGTAGTCCAAAGGTGTCTTCATACATGGCCCCAGGGGTGTCGCGATCATATTCAATATGTTGGCCACTTTAGGAGGCCTCGGTAGCTAGCACTTTTCTAGTAGTTTCCTTTCTCAGAGACATATATGAACATGGGAACAGATATGGGATCAATATTAAGAAAAAATCATAACTGACCTAAAATTTAATCTATCCAAGTATCTTAAAATATCGTAGGATTCACTTGAGTTGACATTTGGTGGAAGATCGTCATCTAAAGAAAATAGAATGATAAAAAGAAGGGTGATAAATTTGGTGGAAGTTAGAGAAGAAAAAATATTAAAAATTCAAAATCAAGCAGTTCTTACAAACTACTGCAATGACCATCGAAAGAGTTGGTGTCAAATGCTCTGAAAGCTATCAAAGAATTTGGTAACAAGTTTGTTGAAGATCGTTGGAAGAGTTATTGTGAAAGTGTCTGATAAGTGTTAGTGTGAAGTCCTCATATGTATTTCAGAAGATTTAATGGGATGAGCATCGATGGGTCTCGTAGTGCATAAAAGGAGTTTATATGGAATATATCGATACACTTGAGTGCACATCGGGACAGTTGAGGGGAAGATATTTGATTAAGAGAAGATATCGAGAGAATCAACAATGTTATCCCTAAATCCTTCGATGTATCAAGAGAGTTTGTAAAATCCCCTCCAATATATCAGAGGAGTTTATGGTAAATACTCTGAACGGTCAGAGTGGGAATTGGGGAAGTTTATGTAATCTTCGTCGATCGCCATCGGGAGAGGTCATGGAGAAGCTTCCGATGGAGATGGAGGAATTGGTGTGATGGTCCTCGAAAGTAATGGAAGTTACATATTTTTTTATGCTAAGTCTTGGGTAAGGTCTAACCTAAGTCTCGAGTTAGAAACTATAACTGTGAGAATTTTGACCTTCTACACTCCAGGGATTCCAAGTAGGTCTTTAAAGAGATTAGAGTCTGTGGAAAGCTTTCGACTAAGTTTGGGGCCATGATTTTTTTTTTCCAAGGTACTAGTATCGAGTAACTCGATCCAATGCCAAGGTTGTGCGAACTCAGTACTGTGGTGAAGCACAAGTACAAGGATTGGCTTAGAAGGATCCATGGTAATACCAATGGTTTGTTGAAGGAAAATCATAGGGTTATAGTAGGGTGGAGAGGTGGAGAAATTTGTCGTAGAGGTCTTGGAGAGAAACAATGATTCTAGGGAAAACAATAATAAATAAACAAGAGAAAATGGAATCCTAACCCTAAACCTATAAATATTGCATAAAAGGGGATCGAGAGCTTACTTGGTGGTTTAGTGAAACGTGTTGAGTAGGTTGGTTGAGGGAGAGGGACTTCGGGCTCAACTTTATTCGCTCAAAATCTATTCTCCTTCCTTTGTTAATCAATGAAACAATATGAGTCGGGGGAGGTCAAGTGCCTATATATATAATCTTGGCCGAGCCTAAGAAATAAATGCAGTGGGTGAGGTGTTTTCAAATTGGTAAAGTTGATGCGAAGTTATGCCAATATTATGCCAATATACATCGAGGAGTTCCCATAATCTCTTCTAATGAATTTCAACAAGCTTAATGGAAAGTCTTATGATATACATCAGAGGACTTGCTACAAAGTCGAAGGGTCAAGTTGTGAGGTTGTTATTTTGTTATCAACGAATTTGGAGGTAACTCCTCTAATGTACATTGGAGGAGTATAAGTTAACTCATCCGATGTACATTGGGGGAGTTCCTTTTAACTTTCTCGAAAACAAAGAAATTTAACTTGATTTTTTTATAAGTGCTCCAACTTGAAAGCTAACAACTTTGACCGATAATGAAGCTTGAGGAGAGTTTTTAGAGAAAAGGGAAGAATCTATTAAAAATATGCAAGTTGAAGAGTCTTCAAAGTCAGAAAATACAAGGGGCTCCATTTTCTTGGAAGGATTTTGCAAATTGTTTACAGGAAAATGGAGGTTTGTATTGCGTGGCACAACAAATGGCGACACATTGGGCGAAGCCTTTGAATCTTTGTAAGATGGTATCCAAACACAAATTGTTGAGAGGGGTGGTGTTATCATGCATAACTCAATATATAAAGAGTATGACCCACAACTCAAGTTTTGACGATACAAAATTTGTATGATACAAAGGGGAGGTTAGGACCATGTCTCAAAATAGATTGTCTCTTAACACATAATTATTTATATAGAAATGACCTAAAGGAGGAATAAGGAGTATTACAAAGAAACAAAACATTAGGAATGTTGAAAATACAAGTTCTGATGCATTTCTTTGGTGTTTCTCCCCTTCCAGCAAGCATCCATAGCCCCGACAGAGACACCCTAATGTCACAAACCTTGCTTCACTACCAGGGAATGTCCATAGCCCTGAAAGAGATACTTGCACGTCCCACATAATATGGAATGTCTTTCCCCAAGCCTTTAAATTTTGAGTTTAATTCACTTATGCTTAGAGAGAGGTGGATGGGAGGATTCTAGTTTTCCTTTAAAGGCACTAGAAATGACACATGTGATAGTGAGATTTTCTAGCTTGATTATAGATGAGAGAACTCCCTGAGTAACGTTCTATGGAATACCACAAATGTATCTTCCCAAACCATTCTCTTTTACTCCAAAATATATATAATTTTTTTCGTAGGCTAATTCCTTGGTTCCTTTCTTTGTCGTATTTAATTGCACGATATCTGCATACTGATGAGCTATGTTCTACTACTAGATATGACTTAACGTGATGCATAACAAAGCTATACAACTAGAGATGGATTGTGTTTGGAATCTAGGTTACATATTTGTTAGGCTATCAACATTGAATGTGATACAATTTAGAATCATGTCCAGGGTCACTAAGCTATCAAGAATTCGAGAGATTCAGGGAGACACTTTTATAAAGAGGGAAAAAAATAAAGCCTAAAAATTTAACAAACTAGAAAAAACTGAGTTTAAAAATAAACAAAAATCAAAGTAAAAACTAAGCAGGAAATGAAAGCAAAAACAAAATTTTTATTTTTATATAAGGAGAGAGCTTCCATGGGGACTCACTGATGTAGTGTTTCAATATTTGGCCATTTACGGGAAGGAGCTTAGATTCTCCTTCAAGTATTTGTAACCAATAGGTTCCTTGGCCAATTTTCTCTTCGATCATAAAGGGCCCAAGCCATAACTATTAGAATTATGAATGTTTTCCATTATCCTCATGCAACTTGTCCCATTTGATGACCATAGAATTATGAAATATTGCTCACCAACAGACTTCTTATCAAACTAGTGCTTAAGGGTTTGTTGATGGGTTTCAAATTTGTATTTTTCCTTGGCATAATTTTCTTCTAAGTTGAACAAGTTATCAATACATTGTTGGATGACGGTGCATTCCCTCTCGTGAGACTGTTGGATGAATTCTAGGGAAGGAAGGTAAATGCTTGGAGGTAAAATAACTTATTTCCCATAAAAAATAAAATACATAGAGGTCCCTATCGAGGCCTTAGGGGTGACACGATTGGTTCAGAGGGAATTAGGTAAAGAGTTATTCCAATTTATCTAGTGATCAACTACAATTCTCTTAAGGATTCATATCAGGTTCTTGTTTGTGGACTCAACCAAACCATTTCCCTGATGGTAATAATTGGCTGCAGCGAGTTAGGAATTCCAAAGCTAGTGATAATGTGTTGTTCAAGGAAAGTCATTACCACTCCAACATTCACTTTAGCAAGCGGTATTACTTCAGTCTAGCGAGTGAAATAATCAGTGGAAGTTAGGATATACCTTTGTTTCTTGGAAGAATGAGGATTTATCTCACGAATGATGTCCAACCCCCATTGTTTGAAGGTTTCTTCAACAACAACACGATGAAGAGAAACGCCTGCCTTATACTCTCTCCCTGCATATTTTTGGCATGTATCGCAACTTCGTGAATATGCATGATCCTCCTTGAATAGTGTAGGCCAATCGTATCTAGCTCTCAATATCTTGTGACCTGTTATATCTTCTGAAAAATGGCCTCTTGCTGGTCCATCATGCATGTCTTTAAGGAATATGTTAACATCTTGTTTTTTGAGGCATTGAAGTAGTAATCTATCATAGTTCTTTAAAAAATAAACGCCATGCACCAGCTGATATTGTAAATATTTCAATATGAGTGCCCTTTTTTCTTGGCATTGAGGTCATCTACAATTGTATTGTGTTGAAGGTAATACTTGATATCATTATAATATGAGTATTCAATAGTTGGAATGTAAGGAACATGTTGTGTATACATATTTGGCACCTCTTTCCATCCATCATCTTCTTGATTTTTGTCACCCATATCTTATGTCAATAATTTGCAAAGGCCATGAACTTTAACAATGTTGGATGGTTTAAATTCCAGGCCATATTCTTGCAGGGTTTTCATCTAATTAACTCATCTCTCTCCCAACTCCCATTGGACAAAAAGGGATCTGACCTATGAATGAGGGACGATGACTTTCATGTGGTTCCTCAAAATGTAAAATCTGAATGGTTTGATTTCTTTGTGGACAACAAAGGCTTGCTTATCCACCAGTGGATAGTTTAGTTCAACACCTTGTAATCTAGTGCTGGTGAATGCAACGAGGTATTCATTTCCTTTCTCACTCTTCTGTGTGCGAATTGTTGTGAGGGAATGATGAGACATAAAGGTGTATAAAAAGAAGTCCTTAGTGAAATATGAACTTCATAGGTACGATGCAATGACTATATCAGCTTTGATATTTTCAAAATCCTCTTTCTCAACAGATGTCCATTTGAAATGAACATCTGTATTAATCATATGTTTAAGCGGTTTAGCGATTTTGTTGAATTCTGGAATGAATCTTATTACAAAGTTGATCTTTCCGAAGAAATACTACATTGAATTCTTACTATGCGGTGGAGGAATTTGCATAATATATTTTTTTATTTCTAGGTCCACCGAGATTCCATGTTTGGAAATCACATACCCTAATAGTATACCTTTTGAAACAATAAATATGGTCTTCTTGGGATTCAATGAGATCCCATACTTTTTGCATTGTTCAAATATTTGTTTCAAATGTCTTGGGTGATCTTCCCTTTTCTTTGAATAAAACATGACGCCATTGAGATACACCACCACGCTTTGACCGATTAATCCTTTGAAAGAAATATCCATAGCCCTTTGAAATGTAATGCTTGTGTTTAATAAACCAAAGGGAATTATTTTGTATGCGTATGTTCCCCATGTAGTTCTGAATGTGGTTTTCAATCGGTCTTGTTTTCCACATTAACCTAGTTGTATCTTGAAAAATCGTCCAATAGAGAGAAAATGTCAGAGCAAGAGACAAGTTGCAAGATCTATTCCATCGGGGGAAATGGGTAGTTATCTTTTTCAGAAGCCTAATTCAGGTTTCAAAAATATATGCATATCTTGATTTCTCTAGACTTCTCTCTGACGAGCACCATATTCGACACCCAAGTTGAATGACAAACCTTGAAAATTATTTGGGCATCTAACAGTTTCTTCAGTTCCTTCTAGATAAGTGGTTCAAGAGTTGGATGTATCTTTCTGAGATTCTGCTAGAATGGCTTGACACGTTCTTTAATTGGGATCACATGTTTAATTATTTGGGTGTCATAAGTCTTCATATCATCATAAGTCCATGAAAGCACATCACAGTACTTCTTGAACAACTGTATAACTGCATGATTTTGTGCCTCTGAACAATAGGTTCCCAGGTTGACATACTTGGGTTGTTTAGAGGTCCCTAGATTGACCAAAAAATGCATCATCGTTAATTGTTGGTATTTGGATCAACATGCCTTCTAAATTTAGTTTGTAAGTCAAATAGCTTCTCGAGTGTTCGTATATTCTTCGAGACATAATTTGTTTTTTCTTTTCTTATCTCTTCCTGATAATTATAAAGATATTGTTGATGAGTTTCATCGCCAATTACATAATCTTGGAAGGAATCTAAGATGGAAATAAAATTGATAATTCGAGTATCATTATTGAATACTCGCCAGTTCATGATGTTATCTAGCATTGAAGGCCTGGAAATCATTTCAACGAAAAAACCATCATTAGGAGGCATAAACATAGATGTTGCGTTGGAAAATATATCTACATCAGTATTTTGTTTATGAGGTATAAAAGTAATATTGAATGTGTCAAAAGAGTAGAGAAGATTCCATACCTCTTATTGATATTTTTTTATATGCAGTGACAGGAAATGAATTGTATTTCTTACTTATCGAACGATTATTTCTGAATCACCAAATACTTTAAGGCACTTCACCTTAAGGTCGATGGCCTTTTTCACACCCTGGACTAAGGCTTCGTATTCTGCAGTTTTATTGGTGCATTCAAATTCTAGGCGACATGATATGGGCATTTTACATTGTTCATGATCAATCGATACACATCCTGCCTCGACTCCTTCTTGTCTCCTGGAGCCATCAAAGAACATGTACCACATGTTAGAAATATTAGTTATGTTAGTTGTGCTAAAACCTAAGTTAGTTAATATGGTACACGAATTGTTATGTGTTTGTGGAAGGAGTTTTGATTGAAAATCTAGTTGTATTTTAGATGTTTGTGCTTCATAACAACAATGATCAGTTTCCAAAAAATAATTACCTATAACAGTGTGAGAAAATTTGATGGGTTGATTTTTACCTTCCAGCTCAGTTACCATGTGCTTCATGTGAGATCCAGTGTCTACACAGATCTAGTTTGGTTTACCTATATAAGGAAGCCACAGATTGGACCAATTAGTTGAAACTTTCAGCCAACCAGTCTCTAATTAACAAAAAACCATAACTTTCGAGTATATCAACCACAAAAATATCAATAGCTTGGTGTACTCTAGGGTCATATATGAGCCTAATTAAGACAACCTTAAGTTCTCCTTTCACTTTGAAATTTGTAATGTCTAACTGTATGATTCTTGTTTTGGTTAATCGTGGGACAACATTTATCTTTTGACAGACTACATAAGGCATGATGTTCGATGAGGCACCACAATTAGCCAAGAAATTATGTACATTGAAATTGAAAATTTCATACGTAACCAAGAAATGAGGTACTTAATACTTTAAGGCCTATACTTGATGCGTTTATGGCAGCCTCGATTTATTTTTCTCCAACAATTTTAGGAATACTGTCAGTAGTTGCCACGATTTTATTCTAAGAATTATCAAATTTAAAAGAATCATGCAAAAGATGACATTGTTGTGATAATGAGCATATATCAAAAATGGAGATATTGTCTTTCATTTTCTTCATATCTTCTATGACTTTGTAGTATAGAGCTTGCCTTCCTGGTTTGCTTATTGTTGAGTTTGATTGTGTGCCAATGGTCTTGTTTTTTGGTACAACGGTGTTGGATTTGGCATTGTTTACAGTTGGGTTAGACGTACTTGGTTTGTTGATATTAGTCGTAGCAGCCGTATTAGTTTATTCTTAAATTTTTTTTGGGTCAGGATACTTGGTTTCAGATAAGTGATAGGAGGGGAAATCTTCTTGAGTGGAAAATTAGTTTCTTGGGAAGAGGAAGTGTTAGGAACTAGACCTTTGTTACGCAAGTTATAATCTATAGGGACAACCTGTTGACGGGCGAAATTGACCGTCCGTCAACTAGGAGAGTGGAACCGGTCCGGGGTTGTCTAAATAACCCAAGCCGTTTGGAATGGACCACTCTGACGAGTTTAGCAACTCCGTTGGCCGCTCTAAGGTCTCCTATGGAAACCAGATAGAAATGATCTGAGCTAAGAAATCTAACTAAAGGTGAATAAAACAAACTAACTTATGACTAAATACAAGAAACTAAGTAAAATAGAGGAAACTAGAAACTAATAAAGCAAACTAAACTAACTACGCTAATCTAACTATAAACTACTAACTATTATATATACAAGATACTAATTATGATTATAATAACTCAGATAAACTATCTAATTATCAACTATGATATTCCTTATTCACAAATATACACTATGTATAACCTACAGATTTGATTAAAACATGCAAAAATCATATATATTCTGCCCTAAGACAGCCGTGGATCTCTTTTTTGATTTTATATTTTATGAAAAAGAAATACAAACTACTGAAATTAAACAATCTAATATATATTAACTGAAATTAAACAATGTAATATAAATCTAACTAAACTATCATTTATATTGAACTACTTAACATAAACAATAAATAAAAGACTAATTGACCTGGAAACGCTCCAAGTCTGCCCTGTGTAGGATAACTTCTTAACCCGTTTGGAGGAAGAAATTCACACCATTTAGTCTTTAATCTTTTCTTAAACGATCAGCTATGCTGCTCCTTGAAGTGTTTTATAGGACAAACAAGACATAAAAGAAAATCATAACAATCTTCTGATGATAAATCTCTGCAATAAGGGAAACCTATTATGCAGAAAAATTATATAACAATTCAATCTATGAAGAAGACAAAGCTATCACTCATAAAATGAATCAACAACTATTATGTCCTTTATCTCTTTGGAAGCAACAAGATATGTATAACAGTAAGAAATTATATCACTTGTATTTGATTTAGATAGCAAAGTAATACTAA
>JZKD02S1769726.1:189820-219596 GCA_000966675.3 Picea glauca | reverse complement strand
TGGAGGGTTCGATTCTTTGAAGCCATTACGGCTGAGAAAATCATGCCAAGAATCACGACGTAACCCTAACTCGTAAACCAAAATCATTTTAATCAACCCCAAATGGAAGAGGCTGTTGTCAGCCTAGCTACGCTTGTACCTTTTAGCCATATTGAACAAACTTCTATGCAGATAGTGCGGCATACTAAGTTCGAAACCCATAAAAACCATCAATAAATGCAGGTGAAACAAGAAAATGAACCCGTACCTACCCTCACAAGTAACGAATTGCTTGATTATCATCAAGAGATCATACCAGCGTAGTTTCAACATTTTTGCAGGCCAACCTTTGTCGCAGGAGTTCACTGTTCGAGACTGAAATAACAATGTCCACGGGACATCATCTACCTTGCAACTTTTGGACAACTTCTGTCCCGTAACAGGTAGGCCGGTTGCCGAGATGAGAAATTGTTCGGTGATTTCAAGCTGGACATCTCCAACTTTGGCTCGGCAGCCATCAAATGATAACGCAAATTGTCGAGCCACAGTGTGATTATAACCATCAAATTTCCTTATGAAAGCGAGCCATCCAAGATTTTCCAGGTTGTTATACGCACCATCAAACATCAACAGTGCTTGGCACCCGTTGGGCTCAGCCCTTACGACAGGAGCCATGGATTCTGTGCATGGTGGGGTTTGGTTTGAGCAATACAAAACACAGGGTTGAAAAACGATAGGGCTTAACAGCTTCAACGCTCAAAGAGGCAAGGATTAACTGCATGCGTGCGAAGGTGGTGGGATTACCACCGCCATGCAGTGAATTAATGACTGAGTACAGTTCTATTCCATCCATAATCATAATCGTTTAAACCATATGTATCGGCCAACCAAATAGGTGTACAACCATATCGACGTGCCATCCATTCGAAATAGAACCAACACCATATGTTATAATCATGCGCCAAGTGTTCAGTTCAATCCAACATGACATCCAACATTAACCAATGATCCATCGTATCAATCAAACATTTTAAACCAATGTTAATTCAATCGTGCCAATGTATAGTTTGAAACTATGATCGTTCAATGTAATATCAAACTCACAAAACAATGCACCAAACGTTGATTATAAAATTGAAATCAAAAAGATTAATCAATGCGCCTTTGTGAAACTCAAGCCAATGTCATTTCTCAAATCAACCTTATAATATTACCAATGCATTTGTTGCATATCCAAATGTTTATATTTCAAAGTTTTTAGAACATTGCAACCAAAAATCTCACATAATCAATGAGTCAAGAGCTCATAGCAATAAGAATCAAAGCATATAAGACCAAAATCAATCATGACGTTTATAGAATCGTAATGTAACCAGTAAATTTTCATGCTCAATGGCTTAGTAATCAAACAGATCCAAATGGCTAATCAAGGTAAGAGTAGGCCAAAGGACATAAGTTTGAAAAAAATCTTTTGCAATCATGTGATAAACCAATGGTCAAGTGTCTTTCGGAAAAATCAATAAAAGACGACGATAGTCCAAACAATGAAATAGGTGTTTTCACACTTTCAGTTGTGAAAACTAAATCGAAACCAAATTGCAATTGTCACAAAAATGAAACAAATGTCTAGTTGCACAATGCGACGATGATTTGTCGTTAATGAGACAAGGAGTGTAGGCAGCTTAATTAAAAAAAAATGAATTGGCTGCCAACACAACCTTCACTACTGGTGTATTTTCTACAAAAAATTCTTCTATTTTCTCATCGTCTGAGTCTATACACCAGTACCAAAGGAACATAGTAGCATCTGTGGGAGGTTCCTCAATAGTATCATCATCAGGGATGATTTTAAGGATGAAAAATTATTTTAAAATGTAGAAACCTTGGTGAATCTTACTAATCCTTCATATGCCAACTATAAAATGTTTGGCGATATTTTTGTAAAAATATTCAAATTTCTAAGGATTTTATATAGTTTGTATAAAATTTTGGCAATTTTTAAGGTAAAATGATTTTAACCAATAAAATTTAGGCGAATCATTTTTAGAATAGTGAATCGTTTTTTGAAAAAAACCATGGAAAATTAGGCCAATAGCAAAATTCATCCTCTAAAATCATCCTTCATCATTTGTTGCGTCACTTGGTTGCTCATCATTCAGAATTTGTTGATCTAATAGATGATTTATAACCAAGGTCATGGAATTTACCCACCGAATAAATGTCTTCTCAAAATGATTTGTTGGTGATATGAACATAAATTATTTTTATTGAAGCTATCTATATTTATTGCGACTTGAGGAGCTTTGGGTGGTCCGAGAGGGTTATCTTTCCTCTTAAAAAATGGGTGGAAATTTCTAGGTCTTGAAGATCCTTTGCCAACATTCTTTTTGAGATCCATGACTTCATTTGACAATTTCTTAACTAACTTCACAACGCTATGAATATCCTTAGGTTCCTTTTCGGGCTAGTTTGTTAGCATTAAAAGTTTCTTTCCTGCAGACCTGGTTTCCTTAGAGTGTGGGTCTTGGTCATATGAGGATAAATCTATTTCTATAGTTTCAACTTCAATGAAATTCAAAGAAAAAGATTCCTTGTTAGCTTTCTTAACAAACATTCATATGGAAGGGATAAGAGTCCCAGTGTAGTATTTGATGGCTAAGGATTGTGAAGGAATTGTGTCAATAGTAAACCTAGTTAGGGTCGTGACAAATCACTGATTGAAATCCTTTAATTTTTCCCTTTTATCCATTTTAATGGCTCCCAATTCTTTGTACAAGGATTCAGTTGTTATCCATTAACCAAATTTTATAATAAATACCTTTTCAAAGTCTTCCCAGCATGTTATGGAATTAGGTGGTAGGCGAAAGTACTAGGTAGATTCTCTGCTAGAGAAAGTGTAAGAGAACAACCTATAGACCACATATTCATGTTGGACATTTAGAAAGATAGTGGCCAAGAAGAAGTTTTTTATATGATCTTCTAGTGATCCGGGTCCATCCAGATCAAACTTTAAAAGGACCTTGTTAGATTTATTGGGCATTTCATGTAAGGGTCCTACTAAATTTAGAGATCCTTTAGACATCTAAGGTGGGATCACTTCTCTTCGTTATTGATGTTCACCCATGATTTGTTCGAGCTTAGTTTAAGATATTTCTCGCTCGATGTTATGTTTGAATTCAGAAGGGGTAGGAGGAAAATGAATTAAGGGTACTAGAACCTCTTGTAACGTAGTTTCGATTAGGCATTCTACAAAGTCAACAAAAATATTGGGATGACTGTCTAGGCCTCTTACACAGGTCGACTTCCTCCTTGGGAGTTCTAAAGTTGTTGGTAACTTCCCAAGTAGTTTTGCGTAAGCATGGGTGTTACGACGAGTTTCTAAGAAATTTTCTTGTTGCACACAAAACCAAGTTTCTAAATGAGTTTCGGGACTACATATGAAACTTTCGAAATTAGGGTTCGTATATCCGTAGGTAATCTCTTGTTCATGAATTCTATGTGGGAAAAGGGTTGGAATATGGTTTATTTTAGAATATTAGCCATGATTATGTAGATCATTTATGTAAGCCATACAATATCCCTCCTTCTAGAGACAATTCTGTTTATGGGGAAAAATTCTCCCTACAATAGTAAGGGGTACTCCCTGGTGCATTGTCCCAATTAGACTATACATTGTTTGGTTTAGGAGACCCCTCTAGAATTTGGCCCATATTCCATTGTTGGTTATGAGGGTGAAAAATGGATGTTTATGCAATGAGAAGATATATATGAAGACTATGTATAAAAATAAATCTAATCTATTGCTAATATATCCTATCATATCCATGATAAGAGTGAACTACAATAACCAAATGAGATGGAAATGAAACTAAAATTTTCCAGAAACCCCATGCAGATAGTTGAAATGAAGATTCGTAGTTAGAAACATGACCATACATACATATAACCAAAAAATTCTAAATTATATTTATGAATACATTAACAACTCATGAGCTCAGGACTTGAAAATATAAGAAAGAATAACAATACTGTAATATAATATTGTGTGCATCAGATTAGTCTATCATCAACCATTGTTCTTAGATTCCATGTGATCAACATACATTCTACTTGAATAAGTTCACATCAAAATCAACCACACACACAATTTCTTCTCTCTTTCGAAAATTGGCCCTGAGGGCTTCTCAATATTAATCAACATAGTATATGTCCTTGAATTATTTCTTGAGTTTATACGATTCTTGAAGAGCCCTTTCAAAATGGGGCTCTTCTTCTATTTATACTATTTTTCCTAACTGACTTGTGACTATTTGTGTTCCCTCAAAGAAGTTGTTACAAAATCATCCAACTCCCTTCTTCCTGATGACAAGTGTACAATGAAAAGACAAAATTGGAAATAGTTCAAAAAAGACAAAATAGGGAGTAGGTAATAGAAATATCAAATTTTCTATTTTGTCCTTTTATGGATTCTTGTCCCTAAGTTATGCTACACATATTTCCAACTGATCATGTAAAGATACGAGTCTATGGTATGCCAACTCTTCTATGGCAGTCGTTTGCAAAGCTATGATGTCGTCAAGGGTTTTCATATCCTTTGATAGTGTATCCATGAATTCCTCGACCATAGTACAGACCTTTGTGGGTTGAATGAGGTGTTATATAAGGTTCATTGTTACTATGGTGGCTTCCTCAGTGATTCTTTTTCTACGACACATGCTATCTTGTACCTTGTCAACCAGGTCCTCCATTATAAGGTTTTTTCCAACCTCCTCTAGTTGGGGTAGTCGACACAACTTGAGTAGTTCTTTCGCCGCTTTGTGTATGAGTGAGAAAATTTCTATTGATCTTGTATTTTATTTGTCTACCCTTTGTCACATCTGTTGTCAATGGTCTAGTGCATAGGCATCGATTTTTCTTTCTTTAGCTGAAGGACGATATAGCTCTATCGGTGCATCCAGGTTCTCTGCAATCCATGTATCGATGGTGTTCATGCTCTCCTGGATAATATTGAATTGTGTTAGCTTGGTTTTCACAGTGCTATGTTGGTTTATGATAATGGAAGCTAATTCTTGGAACATGTGCAAGTGCATTTACATCTCGATAAGGGCTTCTTTGAGCTCAATCCTGACTTTTTTGTGTTTGTCTTGAAACTCTGGAGGCTTCCCTTGTATACTTTTACCTATCAAAGCTTCTCCTCAAGATCTGGATCCTTGCTTCCTAATCCAATTTCTTTCGGCATATATTTCAGTTTTTGTCTTCTATGGCATTCAAAAAAGTGGATATAGAAGAGACTATGGGTACTGGATCTTTGTTAACATGTTCTATGATGGGGATTTGTGTAATGACTAATATCGGGTTTCCTCTTGTTACTGGAATTTTCTTCTCTTGTTATTGCAAAATTATTCCTTATGCTTTGTCATATATGAATGCTCTCATGTTGGGGACATCCTCTGTCATGAATGGAGTATCGAGTCCCAAACTCAGTCTGTTGGCACCAATTATTGATATCTCAGAGATATAGGTGTTCATTGGGACTGTCTCACTGTTTCTAGCCTCTTCATCTTTCTTTATCTGCTCTTTTTTGGTTGCTTTATCTGTAGCTTCCTTAGCTTCCTTATCTGTTGCCTCTTTCATTGTGGTTGTTGTTGTGACCTTTTATGTCGCTTCCTTTTGATTGAATTATTTCTAGGAAACTTCCTTTCCCGTGGATTCTTCTTTATCTTTGGATTTGGCTTCTTCAATGATTTTCCTCTTTTCTCAGTGACGTCGTTCATTTTCTTGTGAGCCTTATCTTTCTTTCTCCTCTTTTTATCCTCTAGTGTCTCTTCTTCCTCCACTAATCATGAATGTTCAGAAGTGGAAATGGGAGTTTTCCTTTGTGTTGCCTCCTCATCTTCCTTCTTTCTTCTTTCTTCTCTTGATTTATCCTCATCCACATTCCTCCCTAAGGGATTTCTTCATTTTTTGAAGGTGACTTTGTAGTAATTTCTTGCACCACAATGTACCTCCTCTTCCTCCTAAATATATTTTGTGTATTCCTAAGGAAATCCTACTTTATTGAAATGATCTTTTATGAATCCCTCCAGGTCATTTATCTTGAACCTCGCCTCTCCAAAATGATACAAGAGAAAGATGTTTACTTCTTATTTTTCTTTCTTAGTGTTCAAACATGAGTATAACCAAACATACAGTGGGAGTGTTGGCTATATTTCTTTCTTGCCTCGATATGACATTCCTCCTACTCCATGGATCACTATTGGTATGCCACCTCCTAGAGTACTAGTCTGTCTTGTACAAACCAAGGGAGAAGATGGGGGGATTTCGTGGAATCATACACTATGATATAGGTACCATGGTGCATAAGGTTCCAATACACAATAATTTTTATGACATATATCACTTTTTAGATCATACATGGGGTTGGTTTTCAATATATAAACTCATATAGAGGAGACAAAAAGTGTTTGTGGATCTTCTGATATTTCGTACTGTATTTTCGCTTCCAGAGCACTTTGCAGTATATGTGAATGGATTCGTATGATGGTTTCCATTTCCACCCTATATTTGGGTATTTGTGGGTGACACACATGATATCCAAGAGGTAGGAAGACAAGTGGAAACTCAAAAAATTTCCTGGATGTTCTTCTACGATTACAGTGATGGTGCTTTTTAGGTTGGACAATAGGATGTCATCCCAGTTGAATGACAATCCTTCGTCTACACAATAATAAATCAGTGGCATGTATGACATAGAGAAATGGGAGGCATCTTGTTCCCCATATAGCCTGCATAGCATAGATACCATGTACTAATAAGGCCTCATTGTTTTCATAGGGTACCATCCCCTGGGTATAAGTTTGAATTTTTTGTCTGACTTATACCACTTGGGAAACCAATTTTTGGTTGTATGTTCAAACTCATCGAGAAGTTTGTTTTCCAACTTCTTAGTCCCCTTATCAAGGTGATAGAATTTTGCTAAGTATTTAGGCATAAATGATGCTATGGGTTCCTTTCTAGAGTTACAGACATATATGTTCCTCAAATATATGTTCTTCAAAATCCAAGTGATGGGATCAACGCAAGAGAGCAAATCAGTGCGAGTTGCTACTCTGAATATCCACAATCTTCTAATGTTCTTGAATATATTCAGTTCATCTTAGTCCTCAGAATTAGTCGAGAAGTTCTTCTTTTTGAACATCTGGTACATGTATTCCCATCTAAGTGTATCCCCTTCCTTTTCTAGTAGTCCATAGGTTTCATCATACATGGCCTCGGGGGTGTCAGGTTCATATTCAATATTTTGGCCACTTTTGGAGGCCTCGGTAGCTACTCTTTGCTAGTCGGTTTCTTTCTCAGAGACATATTTGAACCTACAAAAACAGATGGGATCAATTTTAAGACAAAATCACAATTGACACAAAATTTAATCTATCTAAGTATCTTCAAATACCCTAGGATTCGCTTGAGCTGGAACTGGGTTGAAGATCGTGATCTGAAGACGATAGAATGATAGCATACATGGTAAGAAATCTGGTGGAAATTAGAGAAGAAAATGTCTGAAAAGGTCAAAATCAGAGTATTTCTTATGAACTACTCCGATGACTATCAGAAGAGTTAGTGTCAAATGCTCTAAAATAAATTGAAGAAGTTGGTAACAAGTTCCCCGAAGATCATTGGAAGAGTTGTTGTGAAAGTGTCTGATAAGCATTAGTGTGAATCCCTCTGATGGATTTCAGAAGAGTTAATGGGATGAGCACCGATGGGTCTATTAGTGTGTTAGAGAAGTTAATATGAAATATCCAAATACGTTTGAGTGCACGTCGGTACAATTGAGGGGAATATTGTCGATTAAGTGTAGATATCGAGAGAAACGACAATGTTATCCCTAACTCTACTAATGTATCATAGGAGTTGGTACAAACTCCTCCAATATATCGAATGAGTTGACGGTAAATACTCTGAAAGGTCAAAGTGGGAATCGAGTAATTTTACGTAAGCTCTACCAATAACTATCAGGAGAGTTTATGGAGAATATTTCAATGAAGATGGAGGAATTGGTGTGATGGTCCCCGAAATCAATGGAGGTTACATCATTTTTTCACTAAGTATTGGGAAAGGTCTAACCTAAGCTCGGAGTAAAAAAATATGGCTATCAGAAGTTTGACCTTCTACACTTGGGGGATTTCAAGTAGGGACTTAAACAAATCTAATTCTGTGGAAATATTTTGATTAAGGTTGAGGACATGTTTGTTTTGTGCCAAGGTATCAATACCAAGAAACCAAGATTGATGTCAGGGTCATGTGAGTTCAGGGTTATGGTGAAGCACATGTACAAGGCTCGAATTGAAAGGATCCACGGTAATAATGATGGTTTGTCGAAGGAAAAAAATAGGTTTATAGTGGGGGGGGGAGGTGGAGAAAGTTGTCACAGAGGTATTTTGGAGCACCGCGGTTTCTAATACAATAGAGAAATAAATAAACAAGAGAAAATAGAATCCTAACCCTAGAAAGAAACCCTAACCCTAGATATATTGAAAAAAAGGGGGATCAAGAGCTTACTTGGAAGTTTAGTGACACGTGTCAAGTAGGTTGGTTGAGGGTGAGGGAATTTAGGCTCATCTTGTCTCCACTCAAAATTTATTCTCCTTTCTTCGGTAATAAATGAAACAATGTGAGTTGGGGGAGGTTAAGTGCCTATATATATATAAGCTTGGGTGAGCCTAAGAAATAAATATAGTGGGTGAGGTTTTTTAAAATCGATAAAGTTGATGCAAAGTGTGTCGATGTACATAGTAGAACTTCATGGGAAGTATTCCAATGTTTATCAGAAGAATTTTCATTAAGGACACCAAAATTCATCAGAAAAGATGACATGAACTCCTTCGATGCATCGAAGGAGTTAGTACAAACTCCTTTGATACATCAGAGGAGTTGGTAACAAATTTTGCAATAAAAACTCATCAAAGGGTCGTGTTGTGAGGTTTTTCTTTTGTTATCAGGGAAACTTAACTCCTCCAATGTACATCACGGGAGTTCCTTTTAACTTTCCCAAAAACCAAGAAATTTAACTTGAATGTTTTTACAAGTGATCAAACTTTAAAGATAACAACTTTGACTGATAATGAATCTTGAGGAGCATGTTTATAGAAAAGGGAACAATATATTGCAAAGATGAAAGTTGAAGAGTCTTCAAAGTTGGAAAATACAAGGGGATCCATTTTCCTAGAATGATTTTGCAAATTGTTTATAGGAAAATGGAGGGTTGTAGTGTCTGACATAACACAATCCTAGATCAACATGTGTTCCATCTTCGACCTACAAGCCATCTTTGGTGATTGTGCCATATTATACTCCCAACTTTTATACTAGTGCTCCTATTTTCATTTCGTCTTTAGATTATGATATGGAGGATGAAAATCCACATCCACTTTCTTACCTTTCTCTAGTTGAGTCCATTAAACATGAATTTTCATTAGCACCACATCTTCCTATATGTGTCCATACAACACGAGAAGTATCTAGTGATCTTGTTAGTTATCCTTTAGATCAAAATTTTACACTTTCACGGTTCCAGTGAACCTCCTCTCTTTTGGATCAAGTTTGAGAGACTCATGATCCAAATTTTTTTGCAAAAGCTTCTATCCATCTAGATTATTTCACAACAATGAATGAATAATACCATTCCTTAATGGTGAATGATACTTGGGATTGTGTACCTCTTTCGAACAAAAGAAAAATTGTCAGATGTAAATAGGTGTATAGAAATAAGTATACATCATATGGAAGTGTTGAAATACATAAGGCTTGATTACTTGCCAAAGGATTTTCTCAAGTAAAAGGAATTGATTATATTGAAAACTTTTCCCCTGTAGCCAAAATTAATTCCATTTTTCTTGGTATAGCCCTTGCCACTTCATATAAATGGGAGGTACATCAAATGGATGTTAAATCCACGTTCTTGGATGGGGTTTTGCAATAATAAATTTACATGGAGCAACCTCTTGGCTATATTAAGAATGACTCCACCCTTGTTTTCCACCTTAAGAAATCTTTCTATGGCCTTAAGTAATATCTTGGGCCTTGTATGCTAAAATTGATATCTTTCTTCTTGACACCAAATTTTCAAGATACCATTCTAACCCCAATGTATATACCAAGAAAGTAGATAACTATCTCATAATTATTGTTTTTTTTATGTTAACTACCTTATACTCACTGGTAGTGACCCCAAAATTTTAACCCATGTAAAATATATCCTTAAAGAGAATTTTGAAATGACAGACTTAGAATATTTGCATTATTTTATTTCCATCCAAGTCTTGCAAACAAAGGGAGGAATTTCCCTAACCTGGTCTAAGTATGCATTTGATATTCTTCATCATTTTCATGTGGAATATTATAAAACAACTCCATCTCCCTTCTAGTATGGAGTCAAACTTGTTGCCACCTGTACTACACTAGAATTAGATGCCACCTTGAACCATTAGTTAGTTGGTAGCCTTTTGTATTTGACCCATTCTTATCTTGATATTTTTTCATTGTTGGTGTTTTTTATTAGTATTTGCAAACACTCCATAAGATCCATTAGAAATCAACAAAAAAGATTCTTCGATATATTTTGAGGTATAGTTTAGTTTGGGATGCATTACAATTTAGGGGAGACACCTTTGTTGGTTGGTGTCATTGATCCTTATTGGGATGGTAACCTTTATGATCATAACTCTATTATAGTTTATGTTTTTAATCTCGATTCTAGACGAATCACTTGGGCTTGTAAAAAGCAACGTGCCTTTCTATTTCTTCCAGAGAAGAAAAGTATCAAGCAATAGTTAGTGCAATTCAAGAAGACTTATAGTTTCAACAAATCCTTGTAGAGTTTGGATTCCAATAAAAACATCCAACCACACTTTGGTTCAATAATTAGAGTGTCATTTAGCTTGCCAAATATCTGGTTCACCATCAGTGTAGAAAACATATTGGGATACACATGAAATTCATCAAAAATCTTGTTAAGGATTGCATTTTTGAAGTGCTCTATTGCATACAAATCATGAAGTTGTAGACATTTTCACAAGTTCTCTTACAAAAGTGATTTTTTCCAAACTTATATCAATTTTAGGAGTTCAAGAAGTTTTCATTAAGGGGGGATAGGCTCTAATGCATCCTCCTTTCTCATAATGTGTCATCATTGTAAATCCTTCAATCATACCTCAAGTTGTTCTTAAGGGGGGATGTTAGGATATTTAGACAATTAGGAGTTAGTTAAGATCAACTTTTTCTATTTAGGTAAAAAATGTTTTTTTAGTGCGTTAATCTAGTATGCATTGTAATTATTTAATTTGATAGTCACAATTATGTTCTAGACATAAAGTGATCTTATAGTTCATATTCTTCTCGATACTAATGACTATATTGATATATGGCTTGATGCCAGATCGGTCCATGATATCTATTTAAAGAGAATGGATGGTCATTTTTTCATGATCGATTATGAGAAACTCATATGTAATTATTTTCCTTTTGCATTAATATATTGCTTCAAGTGGTTGTGTTGGTTGGGGCCATGAACAATTTTCATCTTTGAGTGCTTTAACCACACAATACATTGAAATATTGATATTTGATCTATTTATGTAAGCGGTTTCCTTAAGGTTTTCGAACTATGTGGATATACCTTGTTTATCAAATAGTCATATGCATATCAAATCACGTGCTAATCAATCCTTGTGGCTTCCATTGCAGGTCTAAGTAGTGGTGTTGAGCCATGGTCTCTAGAATTGATTATAAATAAATATAAAATCATGTTGGTTGGATAAAACATTACAAGAATCCTCCAATGGTTGTTTTAGAGATCTTCTTAGCTTATTATTATCTCTGCTTTAGGTAAGATTGTAGTCTTATCTTGTATGTCACACTTCGATATCGTCCCTTGACTTAAAATGGATTTGGTTTTGTTTCCAAATTAAGTTAAGTTGAAAGGTTTGACTTGATTATTTTGTTGAATTTAAATACACTATATTTCCCTTAGTTTTATGTTTCATGTATTAATATTTTTAGGTAGATTTATGTATTTAGGTAGAAATTGAGTTTCATTTATAAGATTAGCATTGCTAGGCTCCAATATTGTGATGTCCTTGGGTTTCAATGAAACTATGTTTACATGGCCTCTCTCTTGTACGAAAACACTTTGAGATTTGTAGACTTATCGTACCTCTTTGTCCATACTATTAAACATGTATAGTTACTCCCTAAATTAGATTTTTCTTAATATGGTTGATATAATGAATGGTTGATTTCTCACATTTCATTGTATTTATTTTTCATTTCAAGGGATTTAATTAGAAAAAAATACACATATATCACCAAATTTGTTTAAGTGTAATCCACTCAAACTCCTAACTGTTTTTTATTAATGTATTTGTCCTATTATTATTACTCCTTTGTATTTGTATTGAAATGTTTGCATACCAAAGGTTTAGATCATTGACACTTTTTTTGAGGTGCTTGAATAGGCCTAACAACTTAAATGTTTACATGTTGTGAGGTCCTGAAATAGTCCTGAGAACTTAAATGTTTGCATACCGTGAGGCCCTTACACAGATTCGAAGCCTTAAATGTTTACCTAAATAGGCTTCTCAGAGTACATTTTTCCTCAAAATGTTTCATACAATGTTGCAGTGAATTTGGACAATATTGTTGTCCATCACCAGTTGAATAGGCATTGTATGTTTCATACTTCTTCTAGGCTTGGAATGCAATCTCGTCATCGTTGAAGATGCATACATTGTTTTTTGGTTCGGTGGGTCCTTCTTCTTTGTTGGTTCGTTAGTTGTTGCTTGTTGTTGTTTGGTTCAACTTTGCAAGGTTGGGGTCCTACATTCACAGTTGGATTTGTTTTTTTTGTTTTCTACTTTGCGGGGTTCAGGTGTTGCACCCACAATTCGACATGTGCTTTTGTCATTCATCGTTTCAGAGTAAGTTTCCATGCCATAATTTCATTTTCTATTCCCTCTTTGTTGTTCAGTGTTTGCAGTTTGCAAGTAAGAATGTTTTCTTATTTCTATTGACATGCTCGTCATATGTTTTTGGTTCCTTCTGTGCTTCGGTTGTATTTTGGTAATCGTTGGAGATACATATGTTGTTTATTAGTTCGGTCATTGTTGCTTGTTCATTGGTTCGTTGGTTCATTGATTGTTGGTTTTTGTTTGCCTCAAGTTTACGAGTTTGGGGCTCTGTGGCTCAATCAGGCCTGTTCGTGCATTCTCGTTGGTTTGGTGCTTGTTGTTTTCTTTTGTTTGCTTCTACTTTGCAGGGTTGGGGTCCTACGCTGAAATTTGGAGCTATTTTTTTGGGGGGGTGCTTTGCGGTGTTCATATCCTGCACGCGCAAGTGGACCTATGGTTGTGTTGTTTTTAGTGTATGGAAAAGTCGAGATCTGGCACCTATTCTATGCCTGCCTGTTCTGCTGTGAAATTTTGTTGATACTTCAGTGTTGACATGATACAAAACAGTGGCATAATAAATAATTGGACAATTACATGTGTAATTGCAGTATCCACTTTTTTTTTTGTTAACATAAAACATGTGCAAAGCACACTTATTAACCATGTATGGTGAAATGTTCCCATATCACAATACAACTTATTTATCCTCTACATAGACTGGTGTGACCACGATGCACTTTGTCTTGTACTTGAGATATGATATGTACACCAAAGATACTGCAAAATTATATTTCCATGTCTGGAAGCATATCTAGATACTCTGCCACAGAAAACCAAAATCATTTAGCTATGGCCATGCAATTTCTTAATATTTTGTGGCTTGTAATATATTTTGGGCTGGGAAAAACTTTATATATTTACAACCATCGATGGAGAAAAGCAAAGGTTCATGTTTCTAACTATATTTTATTCTATTCATTGATTCTTATTTACTGTATGTACATCTTACTTGTTCTCCGCTGCATACCAGCTTCCATTCATGTTCATTGTATTTTGTGTGTTCCCACATTCAAACAAACAAAAGAGATGGAGAAAACGAAGGAGTCTTAAGTGCAGCGGTGGAAGAGGAGATACAAAGGTACATGTTTGTACTGCTATTTCATATTCTGTTGTTTTGTATTTCATTTATTGTCTGTATATGTGTTCACCTAGTTTGTTGTATGTAGATATTGTGTACCTTCCTACATAAAAACTTATCTTCATTACACGTCTTCATGTGTCCATTGTATTTTTTCTGCATTGTTACATTTAAACAAACTGAGTGGATAGAGAGGATGATGGAATATTTAGCGTGAATACAGACGAGGAGTTGCAGAGGTGCATACCTGTACTCTTATTTCATATTCTAGTGTTTAGTATTCCATTTTTTGTCTGTGTATTTGTTCTACTTGTTCTACTGCTTTGCACCTTTTTTACTGTATGTATATACTACGTATCTTTCTGCTTATTCTCATGTGAATTGTATTCTCTTTGCTGCTACATTGAAATAAATAGAACTGTACTTATTTCTTTTACATGTCTTTCTTCATACTAACTTACCTTCATGTCCACTGTATACTCTGCGTTGCTACCTTGGAAGAAATAGATTGGTTGGATAGAAATATGAATTCTTATATGCAACAACAGAGGGGTCTGTAGTACAATCTTCAAAAAGGTATACCAACTATGCTAGTAAATTAAACATACAAAATGGGTGGGGGCATATAATATTGGACTAGAAAATGATGATTTGGCAACAATGGGCCTTTGTTCTCTCCCCATTTCTATTTTTTCCATTTTCTATTATCCCTTTTTCTTTCTGATTGCTCTTCTTAGTTGTATTTATGAAAATGCCTTGGTGTGCGGGTTGGAGGACTCACGGGTTCACATTTATGGTCATGCTTCTACCTTATTCCATACTTACCCACTTTGTCGATTGTGGGTGTTGGGTTGGTTGGTTCAATATTTCACCTCTGGCTTCAGAGGTTCCATGATATATAGATTGGTCACCATGCCTCGCCATCATGCCCTATTTATTGTTACACATGTTTTTAGTCAAAAAATATGAGGCATACAATTTGACCCTCGAGTCCTCATGTTTCCTGAGTATCCCTTCACACCCTATTTCGTATTCCATCTCCTTCGACCCTTCATGTGACATTAAGAACAATTATGGACAATATACAATGCATATGCTTGTTTAGTCCTTCTGATGTTCATCTACACATGCTTGCATCAGAAAAATTTGGACTAGTGACATGGCCATGAGTACTCAATCATCCCAAACATCAGCAGACTGACAAGGCCAAAGGTAAATATGAATACATTATGTTCCTCTTATGTTTACCAAACAAATATCCTCAACTATTTGTTCATCTATGGCATGGTGAATATGTTGATGTCATCTGCAACAGACACTTTGCAGTTCACAAGAAGTATCAACAAGTGCAAACAAGACACCGAACATAATGCAGGTTCTGCAGACTAAGAGGTCTGGTTGCAAAACTCTAGCTCCATAGTCCATCCAAGCTGTGCGTCTACTTGTACATTTATGCCAGAAAAAAAAATAAAACAAAAAAATAATGCACACTACCATTCACATTACTTTTCCTGTTCAAAATTTGCCATCCAGTCTAAACTTGTAACACCCAAAATACTATCAATAGAGGGCTTGAACAACCGCCAAACTGGACAAGTGTTCATCGGGGACATAATGGTCATCTATAGCACCTACTTGGACAAGGAAAACAAAACTAGATCCATTATGCATGCTAACATGACAGACAAGGAGGCCCTCATGACAGTCACACTGACTATTCCTACACAACTTGTTGAAAAACATGCAGAAAAGATATTGCCAGGTAATGGGATATCCATTACAAATTTTAATATATTTCCCAAAATAGTATATGACCGTGGTGATTGTGATCGGATTATATCACTCAACGAAACAAGTACTGTGGAAAAAATTCCCACTATTTGTTCAGAATATCATTTCATCCCAAACACAACTATCAACCAACTTGCACAGAGCAACAAAATTTACCCAATCAAAACCATTGGCACAGTTGTCACACTCGCAAGAAAACTTGGCTCACAACACATTATCCATATAAAATATGGAGAGTCAGACAATGACAAGGCAATGGTACCATTCTCCATATCTAGTTTTTTCCTTTTCTTTCGCATGTCCATGTATCTCGATTAAGTTACACAAATATTGCATTGTTTCATGTTGCAGCTGCAATTGTTCGATACCTATTCAAATTTGTTTTCATCAATGGAACACCAATTGCATAAAGGGAACTTTCCACTTATGCTCTTCAAAAATATAACAAATAAAAGAGATGTTAAATAAAGGATCGTTCGCACAACCCAAGCAACATTTTTAATAGAATTGCGAGAAAACATAGTATGAGATCTCAAGAAACTAACTAGCTCTACAATTGTTGTGCATATACATCTACAGTTTCAAACTCACTTTGGTCATACAAATAGCCTTCACCAAATTTTTGTAGTTTTTTCTTTTTTCGTGTGCAGTTGTATATTATATTGTTCAATATATTAACTTATATGCTCACGTTTCTAGGTTGAAGGTGTTTTGGTTGCAACAAATGCGTACTCGACCCCCTTTGAGAATGTATGTGAGAAATGAAACTCTCTTTCTTATGCTTATGCTTTCAGAAGTGATGATATGATTGATTGTTTGTGATCCAGTAAAAGATGTCCATACATATATAGATATTGCCTCAATGCTGCCATTCAAACCGTGGGCAAAAAAACCGTGCATTGTACAATTTGATAGCCTTTGTTACAAGATGTGCTTCCTAGGTTAGCAAAGTTGTCATATGAAGAATACCTACAAAAAAAGAAAAACAATGTCTACATGCTGTGCAACTTTCAGATACATAGAAAATTTACATTAAATGAGGACAATGCGATATTGCATATTGGCTGAAAAAAAAAATCATATCAAGCTTTGGCAGGGAACGGAAATATCTCATGTGTGTCTGTAATTTTTCTTCAACGCCCAAATGGATATTTGTCAGACTCGATTTCTTCAGAGTTTACATCTATAGCTGTAAAATTATCTTTCCAGAGATTTTGTCTGTTCTTGTGCATTTGAAACAACAAGGAGAATCTAATTACAAATGTAATCGATGTTGTTATTTTGATGTTTTTTTGCATCTCCCAGTAAGAATTTTGCATATTTGTTTTGGTGTGCAAACAAAAAAGGTGTTTGGTTGTGGATTTGATGGAGGAGTCTACACGTTTTTTGGGTGTCCAAGTTGGACAATTGTTTTCCAACTACATAGCCATGGCAGGATTTCTGCATTTTTTTTGGGTGCTCGAATCAAATAAAAAATGGTTTCCAACAATACATTTATACTATGGTATATGCCTTCTATTGATGCCCTAATTGAAAAAAAAGGACTCAATATGGATTGAAACTTGAGCTTGATATTTTCAGATCTCGCTATAGAGATTGGGGAATTTGGGCATTGGAATTCATACAGGCAGGTGCGGTTGTTGGTGATGTACACACACATTAGATTGTTCATTCCAGAAATGGGAAGCATGAGAGAAAACCCCATAAAAAGTATCCAACTGTAAATAACTTGGTCCCATCCTTTGAACCGTCGAAATAGCTTGCTCCTCTGGGAAAAATCATCAAGAATTTCCAATAATATTGGAAATTTGGCATTGTTAAAACCGATAGTGATAGACCATGGCACTATTAGAAGAAAATGTCCATAGTGATCTTGCTTAATGATAAAATAGTAATCAGAAAATTTCTTGTTCTACATTTTGAGGTTTGGTTATAGCTAGCATACAATGGTGAAGCTCTGTTGGATTTGTGTTGTCTTGTATTTTCCAGACTTTTGTTCATATCCCATGGCCTCAGTTATTTTATCGTAGGAACATATACTAGATGTAAGAGAAAACCAATGCCATGATGTGTTTTTTTTATATATCAAATTGTTTTATGCAAAGGTCGATGCGTACTTCTCTATGGAACCTTGTGGGATCTTACTTGAGGCCTTATATGTTCATATGTTGCCTTCTGCCTCAACTTTCAATACATTTGGTGTTTACTTGGTTCTTGGTTGTATGCTTCATTCTAGAAAATTAATAATACATTCAAGATCTTCGTAGTTTTTCTATGATCTTAAAGACTATAGAGGACATGTTTTTCCCTTTAATATAAGCTCTGTGACACAAATGTGGTATGTGGCTTGTTTTAGCACTTTTCCTTGATCGATGAACTTAGCAAAATTAATCTCCTGGAATAATTTAAAATAAAAGAATATATACTATGAGAAGTCCAATGGAACTATCATATCAATGAGAGGACATTAAAATTCAAATTTTTTGTTGTTATACTTGTGGTGAAGATAAAAGTACAATAACTTTACTTAGACATCCCAAAATTGATTTTCTTGTAGCTTTTTTATGCTTCTCTTATACAAATAGATCCTGGAAAATATAAGCATGGCTCGTTGAATATATTCCTTGATTGAAGAACCTGTTCACATATTTAATGCACTTCATAGTTACTTTTAAGAACATCAATGGGGATTTTTTACACCAATTCCCGCTTCTTAAAATCACCATCCCCTTTCTTTTTTTCCCTCTACTTTCCCTTTCTGGTTACTTACTCATTTTTTGGAAAATGTCTAGGTGTGGAAGTTGGAGGATTGACGTGTTCATATTTCCGCTTACTTTTATATCACCAACTCGACCAACCGCTTCCTCGTTTCATATTGGACACACTTTTTGGATCATGGGTTCCTGGATAGGTTCAACATTGTGTTTTCATTGTTCTGTCGCCTGCAAATAACACTTGAACTTCCACGATCTACAAATTAGCAAAACAATTCCCCTTTATCTCATTTTTAGCACTTTTCCTTAATCGATGAAATTAGAAAAATTAATCTCCTGTATGTTGGCATGTTTACATTTGGAGTGCGTTTTTCATTGATGAAAAGAACAATGATGGAAAATATGAAAGCAAGGAAGAATTTCAGCAGTGATGGAAAAGAATAACAACGAAGACGAGACTCATAGGAGAAGGTTTGGAGGTCGAAAGCGATGGAAAACAGGAAATAAAGGAAGAACAACAACAGCAATGGAAAATAAGAACAATGAAGATGAGATCCGTAGGAGAAGGTTCAGAGGCCGAAACCTTTGAATACTTAGAGAATATTCTAAGTCGGAAGAAATCATAAGCTCATGAGGAGTGACAATGATCATTGGATCGAGCACTCTGAATAATCTAGGCCATTAGATCAAATTCCAGACAGGAGGAGTGCACAGAGGAGGAGATTATACCTCAATCGTCGGACCAGAGCATGAAGGACTAGCAACCGTTGGATCCAGAAGAACGTGCACAACCTTTAAATGCAAAGTGAAACAAGCCTACAAAGTCCCAAAAGCAGCACAGATCATCCATCATCGAGGAGGACGTGTGGCAACATATGCGCTAAATCGTAGTATCGTAAATCGGGATAACAAAGAAAAGGGAGTTCATTCTCCGGTGAGTGATACAGTGGGAAAGCAGAGACGCAGTGAATAACCCAAAGTGGAGAACATTGGCATAGCGAAGAGCATGTATAGGGATACCACATAGAATGGTCATCGCGCACAAAGATTAAAAGAGATGGGGGCTTCTGTTGAGAATTATTCATGTGGGTAGAAGCATGTTGTGCATAAGACCTAGAACACACAGAAAAGGAGTAGCGCATTGAATGGAAATAAGGCACAGAGCATAAAGTGCAGAATAAAGAGAGAGAGAATAAATGCTTATATGAGAGAGGAAGAGAATGTTGAGGTGTGCATTCAGAGACAGAGCAGAAGAACAAAAAGATGAAGGAGATGCGATTAGAAAGACACTGATGCAGGTAGAGAAGAGCATTGCAACAGAACAGTGATGAGACTGGTAAGCCATAGATAAATGTTGTATCACTGTGATAAAGTTGTAGGAAGAAAATATTTATATTTAGGGAGGTAGGGAGGTGCTTGGGAGGATTGGTGCCCTCAGAGTTTCAAGTGGGTGCTTGAACACAGGGAGTTGTAGCTTCCATCTGGTTGCAGCCAGAAAAACCAAGGTGGAAAAGTGGTGCAAGGGAGAACTATTGTTCTTTATTATACATGTTGGTGCCTGTGTGACTGAAAGTTGGTGTTTCCATCTAGTTGATGTTGGAGCACTCAGGGAGTTGGTGCTTCTTTCTAGTGGGTGCTAGAGAAACCAGGGAGTTGGTGCTTCCTTCTAGTGGGTTCTAGAGAAATTAGAGAGTTGGTGCTCTCAACAAGTTGCAGCCTAAAAAATAGAGGTGATAGCCTCACAATGAGTTGGTGATCATAAGAATGATAATGCAAATAATATAAAGATTACTTATCATATCAAGAAGAAGAGTTTTTTCCCTTTATGGGTTTCCTCAGGAAATATCTGTCTCTGTATATTTCATGTGTGTGATTGATGTTGAATATTCTATTGCTTGTTTCACTACATTATTGTCATTGTCATTGAGTGTTATGTAAAGAGTTTAAAAATGGCATAATTGTTTAAGCACAGTAACAACTGATTCACCCCCCTCTCAGTTGTCTAACAATTGATATCAGATCCAGGTTCCTTTTTATTTAAAGGTAGATCAGTAAGCTTAAACATGTGAAGTCATGAAGGAACTTCAACCAATAAGGCCCCTCTATTCAATGGAACAAACTTTTCCTTCTGGAAAGTTAGGATGAGAACCTACATAATGGATTTAGGTGTAGATGTTTGGGATGTGGTAGAGACTAGTTATGTAAAGCCATTATTACTAGCTAATAAGGATGCCAAGCTAGAATTCAGCTTCAACTCTAAGCCTATGAATGTTATTCTTAGTGCGCTTGCAGAAGAAAAATTTGTAAAAGTTATGCACTTAGAAACTGCCAAACACATGTGGGAAAAACTCATTAGCAGTTATGAAGGTAATGAGAAGGTAAAGGAAGACAAGATTCAAACCTACATAGTACAGTTTGAACAACTATAGATGAAAGAAGATGAAACTATTGGAAAGTACTTTGTGAGAGTTGAAGAAATAGTAAACGCAATGAAAGCTCTTGGTGAAAAAATTGAGGAAGCCTCTTTAGTTCAGAAAATTTTGAGATCTCTGCTAGATAGGTTCAACCCAAAGGTCTCTACTATAAAAGAACTTAATGATCTAAAATCTTTGGATTTTGATCAACTTCTAGGAATGTTGACTGCATATGAAATGAGGATAGGTAAAGATAAATCCACCACTAGAGAAGCATATTTTAAAGCAGATAAGGATGAGGAATCTGAGCCCGATGAAATTGAAGAAAAATTTGTGAGAAGACTAAAGAAAGGATCAGGCAAGTATCAAGGCAAGTTTCCCTTCAATTGTTTTAACTGTGGAAAGATAGGTCAATTTTCATATAAGTGTCCACACAAGAAGCATGATCAGAATTCTGAAGGTGAAAAAAAGTACAAACCCAAGAGATTTGGTAAAAAGAAAATTTTATGTGTAAACAATGATGATTTTTTAGAAGACATGGATAGTGACTCTTCCTTGTGAGGATAACGCTAATGGATTTGTGCTTATGACCAAAGAGGATTATGATAATTAAAACACAGGAAGTGATGTTAATGATGAAGAAGCTGGGGTTGATATGGAAGGTGAACTAATCAGTTCTTTGGAGGATATTGACAGACTCAGACTCAAGAAGAGAACACAAAAACAGTTGCTGGTGCAGCTTGAAAAAAATGGTAAAAAACCCGATGAAGACTTTTCCCTGCTAAAAGTGGAGTTAGAAGAGGCAAATAATATAGAGTACATTCTGAAACAACAATTATTAGAAAAGAAGGCAAGATGTGAAGCCTTGGAAGAAGAGGTAGTAAAAACTATAAAAGAGATGGAGAAGTTTAAAGCATTGTATCTCCAAAATATTCCAAGCATTAAAGCCTCAACAAAACTAAATGACATTCTGAACAAACAAAGATCTCATTTGTTGAAGATTGGTTTAGGCTATGTAAATGGTTCAAGCAACAAAGAGACAGAGAGCAAAGAACCAATAAAGATGATCAAGTTCCAAGTGAGCAGACAATCAGACCATGAGTGTACTCTATCACCTAAAGATAATAAAGACAAAGAGATCAACATATGGAGCAACAAATGCTGAGAAGAAGGCCATCCTTCCAGTACCAAAATTTATTTCATGTCTATTGTTTTTACTGTTCTAATTTTGGTCATAAGATTGTAAACTGTCAAATTAAGTTTAGAGACATGCAACTGAGGAGGTCAAGAAATAGACAATCTTCACAACATAGAACTAAGAATCCAATGAATAGACATTGTAGAACCAATCACTTTGACCTATTGAACACTGAGCTTGAATGTTATAACTTTCATAACTTCGGCCACAAAGCTGATAACTGCCATTTAAAGAAGTACAAGGTGGATTCAAAAATAAATCCTTTAGCTAGAAATTCCAGCACATGGAAAACGAAAGACAGTTAAAAATGTGGTCTAGTAATTTCATCTCAAAAACAAAAAGACCCCTGGTATATAGACAGTGGATGTTTCAAGCACATTGTTGATGTTTGGACAACATCTAGAAGACATTCTCTAAAGATAATAATTAATAAGTAAATGATAATAATAAATAGTTATTTGATTATTCAAGGGACACACCCTTTCATGGATGGTCACCTTATGTTCCCTATATATGGAACACTCATTATTGTAATAATACATTGAATATCTCTCATATCTCATATGAATGAAAACCAACGTGGTATGAGAGCTAGACTGGGCTTTACTCCCTCATTGGAGAGCCTAGAAAAACGAGAGATAGCAACATAGTCTCAGATCTAAATTTTCTTTTGTGACCTGTGTTGACTAGAAAGTCGTGGAAATCTAGCTAGCACCCATGCATTTGACCTTTGATTGAATTTTTACGTGGGAATTATTGACAAAGGTGGTGGCCTGTGAATGAGACTACAACAACAGATGTAAACTATCATTGAATGAAAAGGTTGTTATGGAAAAATGTGTGTCTCAAAGCCACTAAGTTCTGTAGCACCACGTTTCAAACAATCAGCCTTGGGCCTGATCAATCAAATTATATGATACTTCTGATGTATGAAGGCACCAAAACAGTAATCACTCAATGAGTAGCTATCTCAGGCAAGAGTTAACGCATTTTCTACGGGTCTCTGAACATTGAAATTGTTGTTGTTGTGTGGAAAGTCGACACTGTTGTGATTGGACAGTTGTCTTGGGTCAAAGATAACTTCCTTTTTTAATCGAACCTGGTTCTGTACCATGACAAAAGAATCAAAGAATAATCTTTCAACCACAAATCCTGCAACATGCAACGATGTGCCAAATCATTGTCTATAGCTCACGCATCAGCCAATCGATAGAGCAATAGATTTGTAGGACTTGCAGGTTTTTTAGAGAATTGTGCAAATCTATGAAAAAAAATGGAGACAATAAGTTTATCCAAGTCTTTTTTTCTCAGTTCGGGCCCTAACTATTGTGTCCACTTCGAGTGGAAATAACCCAAGTCCTGCCATTTGAGTGGACTGATCTAGCCACTCAAAGGGTTAGACAAAGATGCAAGATGCACAAAACTACAGTTTTTTTTTGTGGAAGCAACTTTAGAAGATCCTCATTGAAAATGTAGAAATGTAGCTACCAGAAGATCCTCATTGCAAATAGATGAGGAAATCATTTTTTACGTTATTCACACATCCCATGTGTGGTGATCTACATCATGTGAAAATGATTTCTTGCAAGGTTGATGTCTTCTTGGTTAAGGACGATATGTTGACGGGAATCCTTGCAAGGAGTTGTGGGGCACTTAAATAATTGCAAATTGTGTTTCCCTAGCCATTTTCGCCACTGATATTATATATGCGGGTAAGAATGAAGACCATATGCATGTAGATTCAACTATGCAAATGGAGGAGGATCATGGCAGAAAGAAGAGTCGTGTGTGCCTCATTTTCCAGTGACTGTAAAATTGCATCCAACAATAATTTGGCACCTAGGATGCAGTTCACCATTTCACACAATTTTTCATCGTGGAGATTCCAATGAGCATTGGATTAAAAAAGAAAAAAAAAATCAAAGGAGGCCGGTCGCTGGTTTTTGGGCTCAAAGACTATGGAAGCTTGGATACCTTCATGGAGCATAGACCTGTGTGTGGCTATCTGTTCATTGACAGCATGTGATTGTTTTAAAGAAAAGGCATGTGATCTGCCAAAGCGACCTTCACTGTAGTTTGGAGTGATTAATGAGAGCTTAAAAATTTGTGTGATTATTTCATCTATGAGAATATTTTCTCTGTGGTAGTCATAGTCTTTTTATTACTACATCCATGCAAGTTGTGCTTCTATTTTGGATTCTTTGTTAAAGTGATTGTTGCATGGAATGGAGGATTTTTTTGTTCATCCAAGTAAACGAAAGTTGACGCCCTCATCTCTATTTGTGGAGAACATACCTGGGTGGATTGATAGTGAGAGATAGGAAGAGATGGTGCCTTATCCCCCTCACCCTCCAGTGGTTCAGAGGGAGACATTGAGCCTATTGATCCAATTGATCATGTTGATCCTATAGCTCCATTTGATGTTCCTAGAGATATTCTAGTAGGTCGGAAGAGACCTACATGGGCTCGTAAGACTCTACAGGAGGTAGAAGGACATGCAAATCCTCATGGTACCTTCCGAGTAAGAAAGAAACCTTAGAGATATTCATGCTATGTCGTAGCTATGAGCCACATCATTCATTTTGAGCCTTCCTGTTATGAGGAGGCAACTAGTCATCTAGTATGGAGATATCATGATGGAGGAGTATCAGTCCATCATGAAGAATGATGTGTGGGATATTGTTCAGAGAATGAGTGACTTCCAAATGGATCTACAAGATCAAACATACACTTGGCGGGAGCATCGAGAGGCACAAAACAAGATTTGTTTCTAGAGGATTCTCTCAGGAGGAGGGAATAGATTATGAGGAGACATTTTCTCCTATTGCTCGATACACTTTTATCCAGAAAATTATTGCCCTCGCAACATCCATGGGTTGGAAAATACATCATATGGATGTAAAGACAACATTTCTCAATGGAGAGATTGAGGATGAAATATACATTCAGTAGCCATATGGTTTCGTGATATATGAGAAGGAGTCTCATGTATGCAGGTTGAAGAAGGCCTTGTATGGACTCAAGCAACCACCTTGATCTTGGTATGCAAGGATTGATGGACTCCTGATGATTTTTGGGCTTCAGCAAAAGTGTTGTTGATCCCATCATGTACTACAATATTGTTAATGGTGAGTCCCTCATTTTGGTCCTCTACGTTGATGATTTATTCATCACTGGTACAGAGAGCCTTATTATTGAATGGAAGTATGCGTTGGTCTCTGAGTTCAAGATGAAGGACCTTGGTATGATGCACTACTTCTTGGGACTAGAGGTGTGGCAGAGAATTGATGAGATCTTCCTGAGTCAGGGGAAGTACACAGTTGAGATATTCAAGAAGTTTCAGATACTAAGCTTGAAACCCATGACTACACCAATGATGACGAATCTGAAGAAACTAAGTTTGTCTTCTTCCGATTATTACGAAATTGATTGGACTCTGTATAGATAGCTGGTTGGATAACTAATGTATCTGGTTAACACCAGACCAAATAATTGCTATGCAGTGAGTGCACTTAGCCAATTTATAAGTCAACTGAGATAGACACACTAGATTGTTGCGAAGCATGTGTTGAGATACTTGTGAGGCACAACTCGACATGGTTTGAGATATACTTCCAGTATTGATATGATATGGTAGGAATATATTGACTCTGATTGGGAAGGGAGCACAGTGGAAAGAAAGAGCACCTTCAAGTGTTGCTTCACTTTGGTATCTTCCATGGTTTCCTGGTGTAGCAGAAAATGAACTTTTGTGCCTTTGAGCACAACAAAAGAGGAGTACATTGCATTAAGTATGACAGTCTGTGAAGAAGTGTGGCTTCATAAGCTCATTGCAGATTTATTCAAACATGTGTTGGATTCCACCATTATTCATTATGGTAACCAAAGTTGTGTGAAGATCTCTGATAATATAGTGTTTCATGACAAATTGAACCACATTGAGCTCAAGTACCATTTCATATGAGACATTGTGCAGAGGAAGGAAGTATTGGTGTAGTACCTTCCTACAGATGAGCAGGCTGTTGATGTTCTTACCAAACCAGGATGAAGTTTAAGTACTTCCGTGACAGACTTGGTGTGGCAGAGAATGCCTCCCTCACTGAGAGGGAGTGTTGATGTTTGCAGCTTCTTGAGACATTCTCCAGATCATACTCCTTTGTGACCGTGTTGATTTGATTCGTGATGACACTTATCCAAGAAGGGATAAGTGTGGAACTTATCCATGAAGGGATAAGTGTGGTTGGGCTTATAAACCAATGTCCCGTGTGGAGATCATATGAGGACATGTCAAGGGAGTTGACCCTTGACGTCATACACTATGGGAGTTGACCCAAGTGTTTCTAGAGGGTGTAGCCTCTAGAAGTCCACATGGAGTGCCATGTGTGACAAACTTTCTCTAGATCCTACTCCTCTGTGAATTGAGTTGATTTGATCTATGAGGAAACTTATCTGAGAAGGGATAAGTGGAACACTTATTTGAGAAGGAATAAGTGCATTTGGGCTTATAACCCAACGTCCCATGTGGAGTGCACATGAGGACATGTCAAGGGAGTTGACCCTTGACATCATAAACTATGGGAGTTGACCCTAGTGTTTCTAGAGGGTGTAGCCTCTATAAGTCCACATGGAATGCCATGTGTGACAAACTTTCTCTAGATCATACTCCTCTGTGAATTGAGTTGAGTTGATCTGTGAGGACTCTTATCCGAGAATGGATAAGTGGAACACTTATTCGATAAGGAATAAGTGAATTTGGGCTTATATGCCATCATCCTATGTTTAGAGAACACAAGGACATGTTAAGGGAGTTGACCCTTGATGTCTCACACTATTGGGAGTTGACCGTAAGTGTTCCTAGAGGGAGTAGCCTCTAGAAGTCCACATGGGAGTTCCATGTGTGAAAAATCTTTTGCTACTATGGTGGTTTTGTACCACCAGTGGAGACTGCATATCTTTGGACAATAGTTGTGTACTACTATGGAAAGATACCTCCCTAGCTAAGAGGGAGTGTTGATGTTTCAACATCGGGCATAACTTCTCCTAGATTGGGCTGCAGACCAAGGGAGATAGGATACATTTATCACAAAGGCGCACTTGTGGTAAATGGGCCCAGACGTAGTCCTTCCTTGATCATGACAAGGAATAATATGGACTCGAGGTGCTTGAAGTGATTTCCATGTGTCAGTTAGCATCAAGCTGACATTCACTCATAAGTGTGTGCATGGGGTGAAAGATCCTGGTGTTTTCTTTGTCCTAGTCATGGTGACTTGACAAGGACTGATAAAGACACAAAATATTATATGATATTACATGTGGACCCTAAATGAACCTAATCTTAGAGAGAGATAATTGGATCAGAGGGAAAGATGGAGAAGGAATTTCTCCTCAATTCAGGTGGGAGAGAGATGTCTCCCAAGACTGACATACAAGTGTCATGAGTCTAGGGTGAAGTTTGTATATTTCAAATACAAGATTGGGATGTTGCAGAATGTCTCCCTCATTGAGAGGGAGTGTTTATGTTTGGACAACATCGGGAAGACATTCTCTAAAGATAATAATAAATAGTTATTTGATTATTCAAGGGACACACCCTTTCATGGATGGTCACCTTATGTTCCCTATATATGGAACACTCATTATTGTAATAATACATTGAATATCTCTCATATCTCATATGAATGAAAACCAACACACATGACTGGAGACAAGGATAAGTTTGTGTATATAAGTAAAAGCAAAACAGGAAATGTAACCTTTGGAAATGATGAACTAGGTAAAATCCAAAGTGAAGGGATGTTGATTTTGAGTAATGGTAAAGGAAAAGTTCAGGATGTTCTTCTTGTAGATGGGCTGAAACATAATTTTCTTAGAGTAAGTCAAATGTGTGACAGAGGATGTGAAGTGGTGTTCACTTCCAAGGATTGTAAGATAATGTTTGTAAACTCGAGACAAGTGGTGGCTAAAGGCATTAGGAAAAAATAAATGTATATGTGTTGAAAGAAGATAGAGAAGAGTGTCATCTAAGAAAACTTGATGAAAGATGGTTATGGCATAGGAGACTTGGACATATAAATTTTGACCACTTAATAAGGCTAAAAAATCTTGAGGCAGTAAGAGATCTTCCAAGAATATCAAAGCCATAAGACTCTGTGTGTAAACCCTACCAAGTAGGAAAGCTAACTAGAACACAGTTTAAATCCAAGATATCTACTTCAACAAAGAAACCACTCCAATTATTCATATGGATTTATGTGGACCGTCAATATAGGAAGGCACATGGAAGGAAAACTACTTTATGATGATAATTGATGATTACTCCAGAATTACTTGGGTTTCTTTTCCCAAAGAAAAGGCTGAAGCATTTGAGAAGTTTAAAATATTTAAGGCTTTAACTAAGAATCAACCAGGCAAGAGGTTAAAGGCAGTAAGATCAGATAGAGGAGGATAATTTATGTCAATTGATTTCAAGGAATTCTGTGATAAACATGAGATCAAGAGAGAATACACAATCCCATGAACTCCACAACAAAATGGAGTAGTTGAGAGGAAAAACAGAACAGTTCAGCAAATGTCCAGGTCAATGATGAATGAGAAGAACATTGGTCAAACCTATTGGGTAGAAGAAATACACACAACAATCCATATTCTTTACAAATCTCATCTCATACCCCAGAGTGAAAAGACACCTTATGAATTGTGGCATGGAAGACCTGCTACAATCAAACACTTCAAAGTCTTTGGGAGTAAGTGCTACATAAAGAATAATAATGAAAACCTTGGAAAGTATGATGACAGGGCTGATGAAGGCATCTTCTTAGGGTATGCTACAAACAACAAAGGATACAGATGTTATAATAACTGACTGCATAAATTGGTTGATTGTATTGACATAAAGGTTGATGAAGGAGTCCCAATAAGAGAGGTGAGCAATACTAAATCAGCAACAAAGGATCTAGTTGAAATTGAAGCTGAACAGGTCCATGAATAATAACAAAAAGACTTTAATTCATATGAAGATGCAAATACTCAGGGAGACTCAAATCAATAGACAACATCAAATCCTTTCTCCAGAATTACTCAAAATAATCATCCTAAAAATCAAATAATTGGTGAGAAAGACAAAGGTGTACAAACCAAGAGAAGGATAATCAAAGACACCAAGCAATCACATATAGCCTTCATATCCATGGTGGAACCCAAGAAACTTAATGAAGCCAGTAAATATGTAAATTGGTTAAAATCAATGAATGAGGAATTGGACCATATTGAAAAGAATGACACTTGGGAACTCGTTCCTAGGCCAACAAATAAAAATGTAATAGGATCAAAATGGGTCTACAAAAATAAGATGAATGAGCAAGGAAATATTGTAAGAAATAAGGTTAGACTGGTCTGCAAAGGATATGCTCAAATAGAAGGACTGGATTTTGATGAAACATTTGCACCTGTAGCAAGATTAGAAGCTATCAGAGTGTTTCTTGCATATGCCTGTCATAAAAAATTTAAAGTCTATCAAATGGATGTCGAGTCAGCTTTTCTAAATGGAGATCTAAAAGAATAAGTCTATATGGAACAACCAGAGGGTTTCCAACTGTCAG
>JZKD02S1769726.1:174950-189770 GCA_000966675.3 Picea glauca | reverse complement strand
GGTCTACAAAAATAAGATGAATGAGCAAGGAAATATTGTAAGAAATAAGGCTAGATTGGTTTGCAAAGGATATGCTCAAATAGAAGGACTGGATTTTGATGAAACATTTGTGCCTGTAGAAAAATTAGAAGCTATTAGAATGTCTCTTGCCTATGCTTGTCACAAATAGTATAAAATCTATCAAGTGGATGTCAAGTCATATTTTCTAAATGGAGATCTAAAAGAAGAAGTTTATATGGAACAACCAAAAGGTTTCCAACTATCAGATAACCCTGAATTTGTCTGCAAACTAAAGAAATCCCTATATGGGTTGAAACAAGATCCTTGTGCCTGGTATTATAGACTAGATAAGTATCTTCAAGACAAAGGGTTCAAGAGAGTAACAATTGACAAAAATATATATATCAAAATAGAGGTAAATGGTTTTCTCATTGTGCTAGTCTATGTAGATGACATCATATTCAGAATCAATAATGCATCATTGATACAATGGTTTGCTTCTACCATACAGTCTGAATTTGAAATGTCTACAAATTACTCAGAGGTCCGAAGGATTATTTCTTTTTCAAGAGAAATATCTAAAAGAAATGTTGAAAAGGTTTCATATGGAAGATTCCACACATATGAGCATGCCTATGATCACTGGATGCAAGTTAAGCAAGGATGATGACTCACCTGATGTTGATCAAAGTTCATATAGGTCTATGATAGGTAGCCTATTGTACATCACAACATCCCATCCAGACATAATGCTTGTTGTTGGAATGGTAGGAAGGTTTTAGGATGCAGCTAAACATAGTCATTTGTTAGCTGTCAAAATAATATTTAGATACTTGAAAGGAACTATCGACTGTGCCCTATGGTATCCTAGGAATCATAATTTTCAACTATCAATCTATTCAAATGTCGATTTGGCTAACTCCATGGATGAAAGGAAAAGCATGAGTGGAGATGCATTTTTCTTAGGAGATTCTCTTGTATCATGGTTGAGAAAGAAGCAAAGTTCCATTTCCTTATCGACTATAGAAGCTGAGTACATTGCAGCTGCCACTTGTTGTACCCAAGTATTATGGATGATTCAAACACTTGCAGACCTGGAGGTAAACTATACAACACTGATCCCAATTCATTATGATAATACTAGTGCAATCAATGTGTCAAAGTGATGCAGGAGCATCGTCAACGTCAAGCGAGCGTGGGACAAGTGCAACACATTTTGAGCACATGATAAATTGTTTAATACTTTTGAAGATTGGATGCCCCAAACTTAAATGTGATAGTTAAGGAGAGGTGTACTTATATATTGTAAAGGACCTTGAGCGATCCGCTCTCTTCCATAGTAGGTAGAAGGCATTTATATTAGTAGGTAGCTTTAAATTATCTGATGAGATAGTTTTAGGAGTGGAGGGAAAACAGATATAGACACCCTCATTGTGTAAATTGTAACATAGAAGAATAGAAGGAAGAGAGCATAGAAGAGAAGCAGAGAGTTGTGTAGCAGAATCCATGTACAAAAGTTCTGAATTAATACAAAGAAGCTGTGATTCAGACTCATGGCGTCCATATATTCTCTGTGTATGCATCTCTGAATGTTATGCTCATGAATTTTTTACTCTTTCTATCATGCAATTGCTTTTATGCTATGTATGAATGATTTCTTGTTGAATGTTTGAAATCTGAGAATAAAAGGGAAGTGAAATAAGTTTCAATTGTTTCTCTATGTGAGTAAGAGTTCCTGCAAGGAGTGCAGTTGAATTGTCTGCAAGGAGTGCATTGAAAAAAGGTTCAGAGGTTCTTCTCTGAAAGCTCAGGAGAGATAGCGTTTGTTCTCATATTCACACAAGAGGTGTAGTCAGGCACATAAGTCGTGCAAGGTGTGCACAGACTAAGCTTAAATCCAGGGGTTGAAACCTGAGAAGTTATTGAAGGACTATCGCTGCAGGGAGTGTGTGGAGTTGAAGAGCATTCAACACTTCAAGTGTTTGGAGGTTGCCGGAAAGAGTGCATGCAAGAGTCTTATTTAAGGCTCGAAGTTGTGAGAAAGCTCAGGAAGGATAAAGCCTTTGAAACTATTGAAGGTAGCACAAGGAGTTAGTGCATATTGAGTGATTAGAAGGCATCGGAGTTTTTTGTCACAGGTGGATAAATCCGGGGAAGAATCCTTGGTTCACTTCGCAGAAATCATCAGGGGGAAGGAACAGACGATTAGAATTCTCTATGCAGAGTTAGCGAAATCTCGTCAGTCGTCCGATCTGATAAAGAAGTGAGGAGGTTACGCCTGCGTCCGAAGTTCAAGCTCAGGAGATCGTGAGTCGTTGGATCCTTGCCTAGTTACCCATTAGCCGTTTGATTTGAAAGGAGTTACACAGGGTTTAAACCCTCTCAAACTGAGTGAATGTCTCGAAAGGTGTCGGGATATCAAGGCATCAGGTTTCGGGATATCGGAAATCCCGTGGGCAAGAGATCGGGTAAATCCATAGTGAAAACCCCAAAACAAGTCAAAATCGTCCATCTATTGGGACAGGTGGCAGGAATCAAGAATCATCGGCATATCAGAAGTTTAGAGACCAAGAGTCCAAGGCCCTTTGAGTCGTGAAACAATGAGAGGATCACAGCCGTGGATCTCAGGAAGGACACGTGCCGTGTGATCATCCAAATCGGAGAATCGGTCATTTGGACTCACATAAGTGAGTGCTTTGGAGAAGTCTGAGGCTTGATCTGAACCGTCCATCCATATGGGACGTGTGTCGAAAATCCGAAGGAGACGGGGTTCGACGTTTCGTGAATCCTAAAGATAGGAAACACTTGCATTTCGGAATTGCGAAGTCTGAAATTCCGAAAGGAGGAAAGTTTCGTTATGAGTCCCAACTAATTTCATCTTGTCATAACGGGGAATCGAGAATTTCCACGGTGAAAACCCCGAAGCAAACGAGGACCGTCCATCTTTGAGGATGTGTGGCAACAATCTCAACTTTCAGGAAAAGTCCCGAAAGAGAAGTCATATCGGGAAATCGGGATTCGAGAGGTCGAGAGTCTCGAAGAAAACTACATTTCGGCATTTGAAACCCTGAAATCCTGAAAGGTGATAGGACCGCGGTCATATAAAGGGAGGTTGTATGGACCCGAAAGTCTAGCCCAAGGGATAACTAAAGTTAGATCACATCGAGATATCGGAGATCGAGGAATCGGGAAGGCAAAGGTATGCGACGTCGGGGATTGTGAAACCCTGAAACCCGATTTTCCATTTGTCTGTTGTGAACGGAAAACAACGACCGGGCCTAGAGGCTGTAAGGAGTAGAAAAGACCCGTGGGTCAATTTTAACAGAGATTCCAGTGGAGAATCGAAGGATCCACTCTGACTCAAGGGAAAAATTAGAACGATCCTTAAGACCGAGAGGTCAGCGCAAAGGCCTTTGCTAAGGAAGAGGGTGTGTGCATCTGCGTCAGGTTTTGTATCAAAGCACAGAAAGGATTCTTTTCTTTTTGTAGTAAGGAAAAGGAAAATTTCACCATGCCGCCTAGAAGAAGAGACATGCAAATAGTCGATCTGCCAGAGGAAAGGGAAATACCAAGAAGAAGAGGTAGGCAGATGCCTGACCCACCCATGGAAAGAGAGATGCGTGATTTACGCGCCAGACTTGAGGACATAGAGACAGCATAGAGACGCATAGTTGGTATTGGGGATCTTAGTGATTCTGAAAGTGAAAATGAAGTTGAACATGAAGAAGAAGAAGTTGCAATGGAAGATGTCGCAAATGAATGCTTGATTAGAGTTGTTGCAAGAATGAGTGCAAGAGTGAAAATGGACATCCCAGTTTATGAAGAAAACTTGGATGCTGAAGAGCTTCTAGACTGGATTAGAGCCCTAGACATATTCTTTGACTATGAAGATGTCGAGGAAGACAAGAAGGTCAAGCCTGTTGCCACGAGATTAAAGGGACATGCAACATTGTGGTGGGATGAACTACAAGCTGACAGATGCTGCAAGGGCAAGCAGAAAATCAGGAGTTGGGACAAGATGATTATGAAGATGAAGGAAAAATTCATCCCCAGGGATTACCAGATTACTCTATTCAGGAGGATGCAGAACCTGAGATAGAAGCTGATGACAATGAAAAAATACACTGAATAATTCTACAGGCTGAACATTAGGGCAGGTCATCGGGAAAGCGATGATGAAAAGTTTGCTAGATACATGAATGGCCTGAGGTATGATATTCAGGATGATATGAACATGGTAACCATCCAAACGGTGGAAGATGCTTATCAGATGGCTCTAAAGGGTAAGGAGAAGCTGAGCCGAAAGCAAGGTTAGAGAGGTCGAGGCAGAAGTCAGCCCAGAGGCAAATCAGTTGCCCAGGATAAATATCAGAAGCCCAAGGAGGACTGGAAGAAACCTCAGACTCAAACTAAGAGAGGTGGAATCTCACACTGAGGGCGATATGCTGAACAAAGAGGACAACATACTAAGAAGAGAGGAGATTATACTGATAATAATACTTTTCCTCGTACTAGAGAAGAGGAAGAGGAAGAGTTGGAGTGATAAAATGCTTCACGTGTGGAAAGAATGGACACAAATCTTATGAATGTCCAGATAAAAAGAAATAGGGTGGAGATACTCGCATCACCGAAGCACAAAGGTGAGATGCTGAGGCAGAAGATGCTGAAGGTGAAAGATCAATGATGATGTGAAAAGTTCTCTTAACACCAGAGAAGGAGGTGGAGAGCTCATCCCAAAGAAACAAACTTTTTCGGACTGCTTGCAAGACCAAGGATAGGGTATGCAAGGTCATTGTAGACAGTGGTAGCAAAGATAATCTCGTTTCGACAGAGATGGTAGAAAAGATGGAGCTGGAGACGAGTGAACATCTGAGTCCATATAGAGTTTCATGGCTACAAAAGGGACATCAGGTAAATGTCACTAAAGAATGTTTAGTTGAATTTAAGATAGGAGGATATAATGATAAAATACTCTGTGATGTTATTCCTATGTATGTTTGTCATCTATTGTTGGGTAGACCTTGGTAATATGACATAAATGTGATTCATGATGGCAGGATGAACACATACACCCTAGAAAAGAATGGGAGAACTCATATGTTGCTTCCAATCAAAGATAAGGAAGTGAAGCCTGAAGTAAGAAACACTGTACTTCTCATGAGTGGGAAGGAACTTCTTATAGAAGTTAAAAAGAAGGAGGAATCACATCATGCATCATGGCCAACAACAACTACTGTATACTGTTTGGCTTCGGGGAGCCTACCACAAATCCTTTCACCATTAGCTGACGGTTGGTGCCCAGGACGCTACTTACCTGGAGAACTACGACGCGCCTTCTTACCGACTTTCCTACAACGCCTACTGTGTCCCGTGGGGCCCCCTCCCCACTGCTTTCTCAGGACCAGACCGCTTTTAGCTTACCTTTCCCACTACGCATACTACCTTCTTACTGCTTCCAACCACGAGTTTCGAGTGGCCAACATAACCCACTTCTTACTTACTTGATACAGGTTTCTCGGGACGCCACAGCCTTGACACGAATGGACAGTTCATTGTGGTCAGGAAACTGGGAATTGTTTTGAACAGCACAAGAGTGGACGATTTACCAGAAGAGGTTCAGGAACTATTGGAAGAGTTCGCTGACATAATAGTGGACGAACTACCTCGTTCGTTGCCACCAATCAGAAGTGTGAGTCACCATATTGATCTCATACCTGGAGCCAGTTTGCCAAATAAAGCCGCGTACAGACTAATGCCACAAGAGAATGAAGAGGTCAAAATACATGTTCAAGATTTGTTGGACAAAGGGTTAGTTAGAGAAAGTTTGAGCCCATGTGTTATTCCGACAGTACTCAGTCCAAAGAAAGACGGAGGATGGAGAATGTGTACTGATTCAAGAGCCATTAACAAGATAACCATAAGGTATATATTTCCATTGCCAAGGATGGATGATTTGATGGATTGCTTAAGTGGAGCAAAGTATTTTTCAAAGATTGATTTGAAAAGTGGTTATCACCAGATTCGTATGAGGGAAGGTGATGAGTGGAAAACAACCTTCAAGACTAATGAAGGGTTGTATGAATGGCTTGTTATGCTATTTGGCTTAACAAATGCACCAAGTACCTTTATGAGGTTGATGAGCGAAGTCCTGAAAGAATTCATCGGGAAATTTGTAATTGTGTATCTGGATGACATACTGATTTTTAGTAAGACAAAGGAAGAGCATCTGGAACACTTAGCTATAGTAATGAAGAGATTACATCAAGAGAAGTTGTTTATAAACATGAAGAAATCCTCATTCATGAAGACATAACTCATCTATTTGGGCTTTTTTATTTCTGCAGACAAACTGAGGATGGATCTAGACAAGGTGGAAGTGATCAAGAATTGGACATCACCGAAGAACATATTTGAGGTGAGAAGTTTTCACGGATTGGCTAGTTTCTACCGGATGTTCATCAAGAATTTTAGTGGAATTAGCGCAGTGATGATGGACACAGTGAAGAAAAGACACAAATCTTTTCACTGGACAGAAGAAGTTGAGAAGACTTTTAATCTGTTGAAGAGGAAGATTACGGAACAACCAATCTTGGTGTTGTCGGATTTCCAAAAGGCATTCCAAGTGAAATGCGATGCAAGTGGATTTGCAATAGGGGTAGTCTTGAGTCAAGAGGACAGGCCGATAGCATATTTCAGCAAGAAGCTGAATGAAGCGAAGGTGAATTACTCCACATATGACAAGGAGTTTTATGGTATCATCCAGGCATTGAAGAAATGGAGGCATTACTTGATTCCCAAAGAGTTTGTCTTATACAGTGACAATCATGCACTGCAGTTTGTGACTCAATAGGAAAAGTTGAATTAGAGACATGTTAAATGGGTTGAATATATGCAAAATTTCACTTTTGTGATTAAACATATTTCTGGAACTGCTAATAAAGTTGTTGATGCTTTGAGCAGGAAGTGTTTGCTATTGCAAGAGTTCAAAGTCAAAACACTGGGTTTTGATCACTTCAGAGACATGTACAGAGATGATCCAGATTTTAAGGAGGCATATGAAGCAACTGAGAATCCAATTCTCAGAGACAGAAGCCAATGGATAGAATACATGATTCAGGAAGGATTACTGTTTAAAGGTAATCAACTTTGTATTAATAAATTCTCCATGAGGGAGAATCTGCTGAAGGAGAAACACAGTGGAGGATTGGCAGGACACTTTGGTCACGAAAAAACGTTCACAAAGTTGAATGAGTCATATTTTTGGCCAAGAATGCAAGCCGACGTCAAAATATTTGTAGATAAATGAAAAATTTGTCAGCATTCGAAAGGAAAGAGGCAGAATGCAAGATTTTATCAACCATTGCCCATACCTGAGAGGCTGTGGGATGCAATCAACATGGATTTTATATTGGGTTTTCCAAAGACACAAAGAGGATTTGACTCAATCTTTGTGGTGGTGGATAGATTTTCCAAGATGGAAGACTTCATTCCATGTTAGAAAACTAGTGACACAACTCACATTGCGAATCTGTTTTTCAAAGAAGTCATTCGACTTCACGGCTTACCAAGGAGCATAGTTTTGGATCGAGACACTAAGTTCGTGGGACACTTCTGGAGAACCTTATAGAAGAAGTTGGGATCAAATTTATCATTCAGTTCAGCTTATCATCCTCAGACGGATGGACAAACATAAGTGGTAAACATTGTTAGACAACTGAGAGGGGGGGGTGAATCAGTTGTTTCCGTGCTTAAACAATTATGGTTCTTTTAACCTCTTTGTAGAGACACTGAATGATGATCACAATAATGCAGGGAAATAAACAATGGCACTTTCAGCATCATTCACATATATGAGAAACACAAAGACAGATATTTCCCGAGGAAACCCATGCAGGGTAAAAACCTCGTTTTCTTTATATGATAAGTAATAATTACATTCTTTATAGTATCATACATATGAGAACCAACCCATAATGAGGATACAACCTCAGTTTTGCAAGCTGCAACTTGCTGAGAGAACCAACTCTCTGTTTTCTCTAGCACCCACTAGAGGGAAGCACCAACTCCCTTGTTTCTCTAGCACCAACTAGAAGGAAGCACCAACTCCCTGGTTACTCTAGCACCAACTAGAAGGAAGCACCAACTCCCTGTGTTCAAGCACCCACTTGAACCTCTGAGGACAACAGTCCTCCCGAGCACCTCCCAACCACCCTAAAATATTAATCTTTGCTACTGAAACTCATTACAATGATAAAATGTTCAACAATGGCTTACCAAACTCATTGTTGTTCTGTTGCATTTCTCTACTTTGTCTGCCTCATTGCCTTCCTGCACACATTACTTGCACCGTTTTTTCTTCCACTCTTTATGCTCTGTATGCCATGTCCATTCATTGCATCCTTCCTCTTCTGTGCTATTCATTTTCTGCACTCTCCTCCTACTTCACACATGAATCACCTTTACCAACAACAACCATAGCAAACTCCAACTGCAACAGCAACCGCATCTCTTCTCTATACCGTGTATTTATAGCTTCTGTGCACCTTGTGCATGCAATGTTCGCAATGCCTCTGCATGTTGACTCCATGTCGTTATCCTCCACCTCTCGAGTGCTCTGTCTGATCATCATCCTGACTCTTCAGCTTCTCTGGTGGTTCGCCCCGTGTGTCCAACATCATTGTATGTTATACTGAGATTCCTCAACCTTTCTGGCAGTTTGAGACTCTTCGTCTTCTCTATGACAGTCGAACTCGCCTTCTCTGTTTTAGTTACAAGCCTCAATTCTCATCTGCTGCTAATCACCTCCATAAACATCTTCATTCCTCTCAGAGACTCTTCACCTCCTTTGTCAGTCATCCCGAAGTGTCTTCGCATCCACTGGTAGAAACCATTAATGGTTTCTAGCAGTTTCACTGTGTCATGCAACAATAGCCTTTAGATATCCTTCAGGTTAATCTGCATGGTTTCCTGTTGCATTGTGTTCTTGCCTCTCCAAGTCGCGATCCCTGAAACTTCGATATGGAGTTACATCTACGGTCCAGATCCAAGATTGATTTAACGGTTGTGATTGAATCGCCATATCACATATCGCGATTTCGGCATTCTTGTTGGCTTGTTTTCTATTTCTCTTGATGTCGCGATCCGCAAAACTCCGATATGGAGTTATGTCAATGGTCCAGATCTGATCTCTATTCAACGACTGCAATTAAATCACGAATTCGCATATCGTGAAATCGGAGTTCCTGATGTTAATAATCTTTGTCATGTCCAACTCTCGATCCCCGATGCCTCTCCATTGAGTGGAATCAACGGTCCAGATCAAAGCTTGATCTGATGACTCAGATTACATCGTGATTTCTCATATCGCGATATCGGGATTCCTATTGTCAATGTTCTTTGACAACTTCAACACTCGATCCTTGAAACTCTGACAAGGTGTCCATCTACTGACGTCACACATGGATTGACATGTGTTGAACACTGCCACGTGTCACTCTGAATCATGACTTACATGTGCCTGAAATGTTGAATCAGTCTGACACTTGTCATTACCTGGTTGTGACACGTGTTCCTAGCTGACGTGGTTTGCTGACATGAGTCGGGTCGACGGTTCAGATGTGTTCTTGATTTGACATCTCAGATTGCGCCGGGATTTTTCATATCGAGAAATCGGGATTACTGTTGCATTGTTTCTTTGACATTTCCAAAACGCGATCCTCGAAACTTCGACACGCTCTTTACGCACTAGCTCTCCTAGCTAGGCTCCTGGCCCATATGACCATTATCCCCTTGACCGCAGTCTTACCACGCGTCGGGGTTTCGAGCTTTTCAATGCCGCAATGCATTGGCTCACGGGATTCCCAATATGTGAAACCCCGATGAGTCAACCCTCCTTTCAGAATTTCACCTTGGCTTTTCCCAATGTAAACCTCGTGCAGCTCCTGTCTGATCTGATAGCTGACTGGATTTCCGAATGAGATCCAACGACTGTCGATCTCTGTCTTCCTTCTCCTCTGCGAACTCTTGTATCTTGAGCTTTGCTACACGTGTTCTCCTCGACGTTGTTCCTCCTGAGCTTTCACTTCTGAATCCCCAAGGGATTCTTGGACTTCTGCACCTCTTCAGAGTCTTCACATGCACACTCTAATCATGCCATCTTCACAATTGTACTTGCCATCAATGACAAGCATACGCTGCCTGTTAGACATTTTCCAACAATCTCCCCCTTTGGCATTGATGGCAACTGAGGAACCCGAATTCTTATCTCCCCCTTTGACATCAATGTCAAAGAAAAGACATGCTCCCCCTAAGCTATTGCAGGAGTTTTAGGAGGCATTAAACATTCAAACAATGCAAAACTCCCCCTAACAAGATGGACTTTTTTAGGTGTGAAACGAAATGACACCCAGCTTCTGTCTGAGATATTCAAATGGTGTCTTGGCTAGAGGCTTAGTAAATATGTCTGCAATCTTTTCTGTAGTGGGAATGTAATGGACATGAACAATCTGATTGGTGACCTGCTCTCTCAGAAAGTGATTTTATGGGAATATGTTTTTTCTTGGAGTGGAGGATAGGATTTTTAGACACACTGATGGCACTTGTGTTATCACAATGAATTGGGATCGGTGCAGTATATTTTACCTCTAAGTCTGCAAGTGTCTGAATCATCCATAATACCTATGTGCAACAGGTAGCAGCAACAATGTACTATGCCTCTATGGTTCATAAAGAAATGAAACCTTGCTTTTTACTGAGCCAGTCTACGAAGGAGTTACCCAAGAAGAATGCTCCTCCATTGGTGTTTTTTCTCTCATCAACACAATTTTCCCAATCTGCATCTGAATAAGTAGTCAAGTGAAGACTTTGATTTCTGGGATACCACAGACCATAAGTCATTGTTTCTTTTAAGTACCTTAATATCCTTTTGACATCTTGCAAATGACTCTGTTTAGGTGCAACCTGATATCTTCCTACCATTTCTACAGCATGCATTATGTCCTGGCGAGATGCTGTGATGTACAGCAGGCTCCCTATCATTGATCGATATGAGCTTTGATCAACATCAGGTGAATCATCATCCTTGCTTAATTTACATCCAGTTACCATCGGTGTACCCACAGGTTTAGAATCATCCATTTGAAACCTTTTCAACATTTCTCTTAAATATTTTCCTTGAGAAATGAAGATCCCATCGGGCCTCTGAGTAATTTCCAGACCAAGGAAAAATGAAAGTTCTCCTATCATATACATTTCAAATTCAGACTCCATGGCAGAAGCAAACCATTGTACCAGTGAATCCTTATTACATCCAAATATGATGTCATCTACATAGACCAGTACGATGAGAAAATCATTATCCTTTGTCTTAATATACAGATTGCTATCATCTTTTCCTCTCTTGAACCCTTTGTCTTTCAGATACATATCCAGTATGTGATACCAGGCTCGAGGGGCTTGTTTTAAACCATATAAAGATTTCTTCAACTTGCATACTAAGTCCGGGTTATCAGACAAGTTGAAAACCTCTGGTTGTTCCATATAGACTTCTTCACTTAAATCTCCATTGAAAAAGGCTGACTTGACATCCATTTGGTAGACTTTAAACCTTTTATGACAAGCATAGGCAAGAAACATTCTGATAGCTTCTAATCTTGCTATGGGCGCAAATGTTTCATAAAAATCCAGTCCTTGTATCTGAGCATAACCTTTACAGACTAACCTCGCTTTGTTCCTGATAACTTGTCCTTGTTCATTCAACTTATTCTTAAAGATCCATTTGGAGCCAATGACGTTTTTACCTTCGGGTCTTTGAACCATCTCCCATGTATGGTTTTTCTCAATCTGATCAAGTTCTTCATTCATTGCTTTAACCTAGTGATCATATGTGCTGGCTTCATTAAAATTCTTGGGTTCCATCATGGATATGAGAGCTATATGAGATTGTTCGGTGGTTTTGATTAGATTTCTCCTGGTTTGTACACATTTGTCTTTTTCTCCAATCATCTGACTTGCAGGATGATTCTTTTGAATGATTCTGGAGGAGGAATTTGTAGTTGACTGTTGATTTGAGTCTATTTGAGTGTTTGAGTCTTCATCTGATTCAGAGTCTTCATTTTCTGATTCTTGGACCTGTTCATCTTCAGCTTTAGCTGTGTCTTCTGTATAAGTCTCATTACCGTACACCTCTCTTGCTGGGATTCCTTCATCAATTTTTACATCAATACAGTCAACCATTTTATGTAGCCTCTTATTATAGCATCTGTATCCTTTATTGTTTCTAGCATACCCTAAGAAAATACCTTCATCTACCCTGTCATCATATTTGCCGAGGTTTTCATCATTATTCTTTATGTAGCATTTACTCCCAAAGACTCTGAAGTGTTTGATTGAGGCAGGTCTTCCAAACCATAATTCATAAGGTGTTTTGTCACTTTGTGGTCTGAGGTGAGCTTTGTTAAGCACATGGAATGCTGTGTGTATTTCTTCTACCTAGTAGGTTTGACCAATGTTCTTCTCATTCATCATTGACCTAGCCATTTCCTGCACTATTCTATTTTGCCTCTCAACTACTCCATTTTGTTGTGGAGTTATTGGTACTGTGTATTCTCTCTTGATCCCATGCTCATCACAGAATTCATTGAAGTATCTTGACATAAACTCTCCTCCCCGGTCTGATCTTACTGCCTTTAACCTCTTCCTTGTTTGGGTCTCAATTAAAGCCTTAAATATCTTAAACTTCTCAAATGCTTCAGTTTTTTCTTTGAGAAAGGCTACCCTAGTAAGTCTCGAGTAATCATCGATAATCAACATGAAGTAGTTTTCTTTCCTCGTGCCTTCCTGTCTTGATGGTCCACATAAATCCATATGAACTATTTGGAGTGGTTTCTCTGTTGAAGTGAAGCTCTTGGACTTAAACTGTGTCTTGTTTTGCTTCCCTACTTGAAATGGTTTACACATTGAATCTTGGGGCTTTGATATTTTCGGAAGATCTTTTACTACCTCGAGGTTTTTGAGTTTGATTAAGTGGTCAAAGTTTAGATGTCCAAGTCTCCTATGCCATAACCAACTTTCATCATGTTTGCTTAGATGACATTCTTCTCTATTTTCTTTCAACACATATACATTATTTTATGTCCTTATACCTTTGTTCACTACTTGTCCTGAGTTTACAGACTTTATTTTACAATCCTTGGATGTGAACAACACCTCGCATCCTCTGTCACAAATTTGACTTACACTGAGTAGATTATGTTTCAGCCCATCCACAAGTAGAACATCTTGGGCTTTTCCTTTTCCATTACTTAAGCTCACCATCCCTTTTCCCTTTATTTTCCCTCGAGCATCATTTCCAAAGGTTACGGTTCCTAATTTACTTTCACTTAGTGATAGAAACTTGGCTTTGTCTCCCGTCATATGTTTGGAGCAACCACTGTCTATATACCAAGGTTTCGTTTTTGTTTGAGAAGATAATACTAATCCACACTTGTTACTTTCCTTCTTCCAAAACTTGACATTTTCAACAGGAGATTTCAAATTTGGTTCATAGTTCCTTAACCGACAGTCAATAGATTTATATCCAAAGTTATGACAAGTGTAGCATTCAACCTCATTATTCAATAAGTCAAACTTATTGATGCAATGTTGCCTACTTATTGACTGTTGATTTTTTCTTGCCCTCCTTAGTTGTATGTGTCCAGACTTAATTTGGCAATTTGCAGTCTGTGAATGATTATTACCTGACTGTATCATTTTTTATTGTGGGAAGTATTTATTCATTTGAAATCTTAATTGCTCATTTCTAGGTCTTAAGGAACAATTTACAGCTTTGTAACCGAAGTTAGAACAATAGAAACAATAGCCATAGAAAAAATTTGTGTACCTGGAAAATGGTTGTCTTCTTTGAACAAATTGATTTCTTTCTTGCTGATGACATCTTTTAGTAGAAATAACATTGTTTCTTCGTCCTACAGATTCAGTCCTGGCACCATTTTCTTTACTCATCCTAGGTTGCTGATTGTCTTCCTTTATTTCTACGGGTTTGTTATTGTCATTGGTTGTACTTTTGACAAACTTGATGGGTTCTTCATTTCCTGTCTTCTCACTGCTTGATCCCTCTTCATAACCCAAACCAGGTTTTATCTTTGGATTCCTTTGCTAATTCAGAATGGTGGTTAATTCTTCTGAGGCTTTGATACTTGTTAGATTCTGATTATACAAGGCTTGAAACTTCTCCATTTCTTTTCTTGTTTTCACTACTTCTTGTTCTAATGATTCACATCTTGCCTTCTTTTCTGATAGCTGTTGTTTCAAAATCTCTTCGATTTTCTTTGCCTCTTCCAATTCTACCTTTAGTAGGACAAGGTCTTCATTAGGTTTTTTACTGTCTTTCTCGAACTGTATCAATAGTTGTCTTTGCTTTTTGTTCTTGATTCTTAGTCTGTCAATCTCTTCCAATGCACTGATCAGTTCTCCTTCCATGTCAACCACAAGTTCTTCTTCATTAACGTCACTCCCTGTGCTATGATTGTCATAGTCCTCTTTGGACATAAGTGTGAAGTCATTTAGTTTATCTTCAATAGATGAATCATTATCCTCATCATTTGAAGGAGCATCATCATTGTTTGCACAAAGACTTTTCTTCTTAAAGTTATTCTCTTTAAAGAAGTTTTTTTGTTTGTATTTCTCCTCATCATCACAAGTCTAACCCTTTCCTTTGTGGGGGCATTTGTTTGCAAAATGACCTATCCTACCACAGTTAAAACATTTGAAGGGCAGTTTACCTTTGTATTTGCCTGATCCCTTCTTTAGTCTCTTCACAAA
>JZKD02S1769726.1:138666-166866 GCA_000966675.3 Picea glauca | reverse complement strand
TGAGAAACACAGAGACAGATATTTCTCAAGGAAACCCATGCAGGGTAAAAATCTCATTTTCTTTATATGATAAGTAATGATTACATTCGTTACAGTATCATACATATGAGCACCAACTCATAATTAGGCTACAACCTTAGTTTTGCAAGCTGCAACTTGCTAAGAGCACCAACTCTCTGTTTTCTCTAACACCCACTAGAGGGAAGCACCAACTCCCTTGTTTCTCTAGCACCAACTATAAGGAAGCACCATCTCCCTAGTTACTCTAGCACCAACTAGAAGGAAGCACCAACTCCCTGTGTTCAAGAACCCACTTGAACCTCTGAGGACAACAGTCCTCCCGAGCACCTCCCAGCCACCCTGAAATATTAATCTTTTCTACTGAAACTCATTACAGTGACAAAATGTTCAACAATGGCTTACCAGACTCATTACTGTTCTATTGCATTTCTCTACTCTGTCTGCCTCATTGCCTTCCTGCACACATCACTTGCGTCGTTTGTTCTTCCACTCTTTATGCTCTATGTACCATGTCCATTCACTTCATCGTTCCTCTTCTGTGCTATTCAGCTGCTGCACTCTCCTCCTACTTCACACGTGAATCACCTTTATCAACAACAACCATAGCAAACTCCAACTGCAACAGCAACCGCATCTCTTCTTTGTACCGTGTATTTATAGCTTTTGTGCACCTTGTGCATGCAATGTTCGCAATGCCTCTGTGTCATTATCCTCCACCTCTCGAGTGCTCTGTTTGATCATCATTGTGACTCTTCAGCTTCTCTGGCGGTTCTCCCCGCGTGTCCAACATCACTATATGTTATACTGAGATTCCTCAGCATTTCTGGCAGTTTGAGACTCTTTGTCTTCTCTGTGACAGTCGAACTCACCTTCTCTATTTCAATTACAGGCCTCAATTCTCATCAGTTGTCAATCGCCTCCACAAACATCTTCATTCCTCTCAGAGACTCTTCACCTCCTCTGTCAGTCATCCCGAAGTGTCATCGCATCCTCTGGTAGAAACCATCAATGGTTTCTAGCAGTTTCACTGTGTCATGCAACAGTGGCCCTCAGATCTCCTTCAGGTTAATCTACACCATTGGATGAGCGTTATTAATCTTGCCTTTAAATCGGGTTTCGGCATTTCATCATTCATGTTGCATTGTGTTTTTTCCTCTCCAAGTTACGATCCCCGAAACTCCGATATGGAGGTACATCTACGGTCCAGATCCAAGCTCGATTTAACGGTTGTGATTGAATCGCCATATCGCATATTGTGATTTCGACATTCTTGTTGCCTTGTTTTCTATTTATCTTGATGTCGCAATCCACGAAACTTTGATATGGAGTTATGTCAACGGTCCAAATATATATCTATTCAACGACTGCGATTAAATGGTGAATTTGCATATCGCGAAATCAGGGTTCTTGATGTCAATAATCTTTGTCATGTCCAACTCTCGATCCCCGATGCCTCTCCATTGAGTGGAATCAACGGTCTAGATCAAAGCTTGATCTGATAGCTCAGATTACATCGTGATTTTTCATATCGCGATATCGGGATTCTTGATGTCAATGTTCTTTGACAACTTCAACACTCGATCCTTGAAACTCCAACAAGGTGTGCATCTGTTGATGTCACACATGGATTGACATGTGTTGAATACTTCCACGTGTCACTCTGAATCGTGACTTACATGTGCCTGAAATGTTGAATCAGTCTGACACTTATCATTACCTAGTTGTGACACGTGTTCCTAGCTGACGTGGTTTGTTAACGTGAGTCGGGTCGACAGTTCAGATGTGTTCTTGATTTGACAGCTCAGATTGCGCTGGGATTTTTCATATTGAGAAATTGGGATTCTTGTTGCATTGTTTCTTTGACATTTCCAAAACGCGATCCTTGAAACTCCAACGCGCTCTTTACGCACTAGCTCTCCTGGCTAGGCTCCTGGCCCATATGACTGTTATCCCCTTGACCATAGTCTTACCATGCGTCAGGATTCTGAGCTTTTCAATTCCACAATGCATTGGCTCACGGGATTCCCGATATGTGAAACCCCGATGAGTCAACCCTCCTTTCGGGATTTCACCTTGGCTTTTCCCGATGGTAAACCTTGTGCTTTCACCTTGGCTGACGCGATTTCTGAATGATATCCAACGGCTATCGATCTATGTCTTCCTTCTCCTCTGCAAACTCCTATATCTTGAGCTTTGTTGCGCACGTTCTCCTCGACGTTGTTCCTCCTGAGCTTTCACTTCCAAATCCCCAAGGTATTCTTGGACTTCTGTGCCTTTGCAAAGTCTTCACATGCACACTCTAATCATGCCATCTTCACTATTTTACTTGCCATCAATGACAAGCATACACTGCCTGTTAGACATTTTCCAACAAACATAAGTCTGGGAGACTTACTGAGGAGCCTAGTAACAGAACACCACAGTTAGTGGGACAACATATTACCACAAGTGGAGTTTACTTATAATGATTCAATCAATAGAAGTACAGGGCAGAGTCCGTTTTAGATTATCTATGGCATGCAGCCAAGGGGAATTTCTGAATTGAGAGATTCAGAATAGAATGCGACTAGGAGTGCTAGTGCAAAAGATTTTCCAGAAGCGATGAAGGAACTTCACAGCCAGGTGAAGGAGCATTTACAGAATTCAATCCAGGAGTATAAGAGAAGAGAATATCAACACAGGAGACAACTTCAATTTGAAGTTGGTGATTTGATTTTGGCACATTTGAGAAAGGAAAGGTTCCCGAGAGGAACATATAATAAACTGAAGATGAAGAAAATCATACCATGTAGGGTCTTGAAGAAATTTGGGGCAAATGCTTATGAGATTGAATTACCCGATGGGATCGGAATTTATCCGATATTCAATGTCTCAGATTTGTACCCATACAAAGATGAGGAAGAAGGAACAAAAAATGAATAATCATAGGTTCAGTGGCAAAAGAAGATGCCAGTTGCAAAAAAGCCACAGATGGAAATCATACTAGACACAAGAATCATCAAGAAAACTAGAAGAAAACAATACTTTGAATACTTAGTCAAATGGAAAGGACATCCAGTTGAAGATGCCATCTGGGAGAATGAAGTAGAGATTCAGAAGCATGGACAAACTGTGCGAGAGCTCATGGACAGGAGCCCATGAAAATTTTCAAGCGAGGGAGTATGATGCAGGAGCATCATCAACGTCAAGCAAGTGTGGAACAAGTGCAACACATTTTAAGCACATGATAAATTGTTTAAAACTTTTGAAGATTAGATGCACCAAACTTAAATGTGATAGTTAAGAAGAGGTGTACTTATATATTGTAAAGGACCCTGAGTAATCAACTCTCGTCCATAGTAGGTAGAAGGCATTTATATTAGTAGGTAGATTTAAATTCTATGATGAGATAGTTTTAGGAGTGGAGGGAAAACGGATATAGACACCCTCATTGTGTAAATTGTAACATAGAAGAATAGAAGGAAGAGAGCATAGAAGAGAAGCAGAGAGATGTGTAGCAGAATACATGTACAAAAGTTCTGAATTAATACAAAGAAGTTGTGATTCAGACTCATGGCGTCCATATATTCTTTGTGTATGCATCTTTGAATGTTATGCTCATGAATGTTTTACTCTTTCTGTCATGCAATTGATTTTATGCTATGTATGAATGATTTCTTGTTGAATGTTTGAAATCTGAGAGGAAAAGGGAAGTGAAATGAGTTTCAATTGTTTCTCTATCTGAGCAAGAGTTCTTGCAAGGAGTGCAGTTGAATTGTCCGCAAGGAGTGCATTGAAAAAAGGTTCAGAGGTTCATCTCTGAAATCTCAAGAGAGATAGCGTTTGTTCTCATATTCACACAAGAGGTGCAGTTAGGCACAGAAGTCGTGCAAGGTGTGCACAGACTAAGCTTAAATCCAGGGGTTGAAACCTGAGAAGTTATTGAAGGACTGTCACTGCAGGGAGTGCGTGGAGTCGAAGAGAATTCAACACTTCAAGTGTTTGGAGGTTGCTACAAGGAGTGCATGAAAGAGTCTTCTTTAAGGCTCGAAGTTGTGAGAAATCTCAGGAAGGATAAAGCCTTTGAAACTATTGAAGGAAGCACAAGGAGTTGGTGCATATTGAGTGATTAGAAGGCATCGGAGTTTTGTGTCACAGGTGGATAAATTAGGGGAAGAGTCCTTGGTTCACTTCGCAGAAATCATCAGGGGGAAGGAATAGATGGTTAGAATTCTCTATGGAGAGTTAGCGAAATATCGTCAGCCGTCCGATCTGATAAAGAAGCGAGGAGGTTAGGGTTGCGTCCGGAGTTCAAGCTCAGGATATCGTGAGCCGTTGGATGCTCACCTAGTTACTCGTCAGCCGTTTGATCTGACAGGAGTTACACAGGGTTTAAACCCTCTCAAACCGAGTGAAAGTCCCGAAAGGTGTCGGGATATCGAGGCGTCGGGGTTCGGGATATCAGAAATCGCGTGGGAAAGAGATCGGGTAAATCCATAGTGAAAACCTCAAAACAAGTCAGAATCGTCCATCTGTTGGGACAGGTGGCAGGAATCGAGAATCATCGGCATATCAGAAGTTTAGAGACCAATATTTCGAGGCCCTTTGAGTCATGAAATAGCGAGAGGATCACAACCGTGGATCTCAGGAAGGACACGTGCCGTGTGATCATCCAAATCAGAGAATTGGTCATCGGGATTCACATAAGAGAGTGTTTTGGCTTTGCATTTGGCGAAGTCTGAGGCTTGATCTGAACCATCCATCCATCTGGGACGAGTGTCGAAAATCTGAAGGAGACGGGGTTCGACGTTTCGTGGATCCTGAAGACAGGAAACACTTGCATTTCGGAATTGCGAAGTCTGAAATTCTGAAAGGAGGAAAGTTTCGTTATGGGGCCTAGCTAACGTCATCTTGTCATAACGGGGAATCGGGAATTTCCATGGTGAAAACCCCGAAGAAGACGAGGACCGTCCATCTTTGAGGATGTGTGGCAACAACCTCGACTTCCGGGAAAAGTCCCGAAAGAGAAGTCATATCGGAAAATTGTGAATCAAGAGATCGAGAGTCTCGAAGACAACTACATTTTAGCGTTTGAAACCCCGAAATCCCGAAAGGTGATAGGACTGTGGTCATATAAAGGGAGGTCGTATGGACCCAAAATTATAGGCCAGGGGCTAACTAAAGTTAGAGAACATCGAGATATCGGAGATCGGGGAATCGGGAAGGAAAAGGTATGCGACGTCGGGGATTGTGAAACCCTGAAACCCGATTTTCCATTTGTCTATTGTGAACGGAAAACAACGATCGGGCCTAGAGGCTGTAAGGAGTAGAAAATACCTGTGGGTCAATTTTAATAGAGATTCTAGTGGAGAATCGAAGGAGCCACTCTGGCTCGAGGGAAAAATTGGAACGATCCTTAAGACCAGGAGGTCAGCGCAGAGGCCTTTGTTGAGGAAGAGGGTGTGTGTGTCTGCTTCATAAAGAATCTTGTATTTCACTTCAAGAGCAAGCATATACCTATCAAGTATCACTTCTTGAGGGAACAAGTGACCAACACTGTTGTTTCTTTGCATTATATTCAATCCAAAGATCATATTGAGGATATCTTCACTAAACCGCTTGCAAAAGCTTAGTTTGAGTATTTATGCTAGAAGTTGGGCGTGACCCCATTATCAACCTAAGAGATTTTGTCCTATCAGGGGGAGTATGTATTGGTTGAATATCTGATACCTCCGAAAAATACTACAACAGCTCAGGGGGAGCATGTTTTCTTTGACATTGATGTCAAAGGGGGAGAAAAGGAGTGATCTGGATGCTACAGTTGGAGGTACAAGCAGACTAGCACAACCTTTGTGGGTTGCCATCAATGCCAAAGGGGGGATATTGTTGGCATGTTTACAGTTGAAGTGTGCTTTTCATTGATGGAAAGAACAATGATGGAAAACATGAAAGAAAGGAATAACAACAACAACAGTGATGGCAAACAAGAACAATGAATACGAGACCTGCATGAGAAGGTTTAGAGGTCGAAAGAGATGGAAAAAAGGAAAGCAAGATAGAACAACAACAATGATGGAAAAGAATAATAGTGAAGATAAGAACCACATGAGAAGGTTTGAAGGCTGAAACCTTTGAATACTTAGAAAATATTCTAAGTCAGAAGAAAGCATAAGTTTAGGAGGAGGAGCATTAGTGATTATTGGATCGAGCACCATGAATCATATAGGATGTCAGATCAGAGTCCAGATAGGAAAAGCACAAAGAGGAGGATATTAGACCTTATCCATCGGATCAGAGCGCGAAGGAATAACAACCGTTGGATCCAAAAGAATGTGCATGAAATTTAAATGCAAGGTGAAAAGGGCCTACAAAGTCCCGAAAGAAGAACATATCGTCCATCGTCGAGAAGGACACATGGCAACAGATGCGCTTAATCGTAGTACCAAGAATCAGGAGAATAGAGAAGAGGGAGTTGATTCTCCAGTGATTGATACGGTGGGAAAGCAGAGACACAGTGAATAACTCGAAGTGGAGAACAATGGCACATAAAGGAGCATGCACAGGGATAGCACGTAGAATGGTCATGGTGGGCAGAGCATAAAAGAGATGGGGTCTTCTGTTGAGAATTATTCATGCGGGTGGAATCATGTTGTGCGCAAGAGATGAAACACACAAAAAATGAGTAGTGCATTGAATGGAAATAAGACACAGAGCATAAAGTGCAGAAGAAAGAGAGAGAGTATAAATTATTATCTAAGAGAGGAAGAGAATGTTGAGGTGCGCATTCAGGGATAGAGCAGAAGAACAGAAAGATAAAGGAGATGCGAGAAGGAATAAATTGATGCAGGTAGATCAAAGAAGTGCAACAAAACAATGATGAGACTGGTAAGCCATAGATAAATGCTACATCACTATGATAAATTTGTAAGAATCAAAGATTTATATTCAGGGAGGTAGGGAGGTGATTGGGAGGATTGGTTTTCTTAGAGTTTCAAGTGGGTGCTTGAACACAGGGAGTTGTAGCTTCCATCTGGTTGCAGCCAGAAAAACCAGGGTGTCAGGGTGGTGCGAGGGAGAACTATTTTTCTCTGTTATACATGTTTGTGCCTGTGTGACTGGAAGTTGGTGCTTCCATATAGTTGGTGTTGGAGCACTCAAGGAGTTGGTGCTAGAGAAACCAGGGAGTTGGTTCTTCCTTCTAGTGGGTGCTAGAGAAATTAGAGATTTGGTACTCTTAGCAACTTGAAACTTGCAAAACAGAGGTGGTAGCCTCACAATGAGTTGGTGCTCATAAGAATGATAATGTAAAGAATATAAAGATTACTTATCATATCAAGAAGAAGAGGTTTTTCCCTTTATGGGTTTCCTCATGAAATATATGTCTCTGTATATTTCATGTGTGTGATTGATGTTGAATATTCTACTGCTTTCTTCACTACATTATTTTCATTGCCATTGAGTATTCTGTAAAGAGTTTAAAAAGGGAATAATTGTTTAAGCACAGTAACAACTGATTCAACCCCCCTCTTAGTTGTCTAACACTGGAATCATTTGAAATAAAAGAATATATACTGTGCAAATTCCAATGGAACTATCATATCAATGAGAGGACATTAAAATTCAAATTCGTCGTTATACATGCAGTGAAGATGACAATACAATAACTTTACTTACACATCCCAAAATTGATTTTCTTTTAGCTTTTCAACACTTCACGTATACAAACAGATCATGGAAACTATAAGCATGGCTTGTTGTATCTATTCCTTTCTTGAAAAACATGTTCACATGCTTAATGTACTTCATAGTTACTGTTAAGACCATCAATGGGATGTCTTACACCAATTCCCTCTTTTGAAAATTACCAGCCCCTTTCTTTTTTCCCTCTACTTTCCATTTCTGGTTACATACTCATTTTTCGGAAAATGTCTAGGTGTGGGAGTTGGCAGATTCACGTCTTCATATTTCCACTTACTTTTATATCACTAGCCTGACCGACCACTTCCTCGTTTCATATTGAACAAACATTTTTTATCATGGGTTCCCAGATAGGCAGGTTCAACATTGTGTTTCCATTGTTCTACCGCCTGGAAACAACACCCAGACTTCCACAATCTACAAATTAGCAAACAAATTCCCCTTTATCTCGTTCTTATCACTTTTCCTTGATCGATGAACTTAGCAAAATTAATCTCTTGGAATAATTTGAAATAAAAGAATCTATATTGTGCGAAGTCCAATGGAACTATCATATCAATGAGAGGACATTAAAATTCAAATTCATCATTTTTATACTTGCGGTGAAGCTAACAGTACAATAACTTTACTTAAACATCCCAAAATTGATTTTCTTGTAGCTTTTCGATGCTTCTCTTATACAAACAAATCCTGGAAACTATAAGCATGGCTCGTTGTATCTATTCCTTGATTGAAGAACTTGTTCACATGTTTAATTCACTTCATAGTTACTGTTAAGACCATCAATGGGGATTTATTACACCAATTCCTTCTTCTGAAATTTGTCATCCCCTTTCTTTTTGCCCTCTGCTTTCCCTTTCAGGTTACTTACTCATTTTTCAAAAAAATGTCTAGGTGTTGGAGTTGGCGGATTCACGTCTTCAGAATTCCATTGTTACTTTTATATCACTAGCCTGACCGACCCCTTCCCCATTTCATATTGAATAAACATTTTGAATCGTGGGTTCCCAGATAGGCAGGTTCAACATTGTGTTTCCATTGTTCCGCCGCTTGCAAACAACACTCAGACTTTTGCGATCTACAAATTAGCAAAAAAAATCCCCTTTATCTTGTTTTCTTTCACTTTATGTTTACTTGGTCCTTTTTCCGAATGTCTCCTTCTTTTATATACAACACCCAAAGTTCCGCAATATACAAATTGACCCTCGAAATCCGTCATTGTCTCATGTTCCGTGTTATGTATTTTTCATTCAACAGTTGGGGTAGATACAATTTGACCATCGGACCCTCACGACTCCTGAGTAGATCTTGTGGCCCTGTTTTCAAGCCTGTCAACATTTCCTAGTCTGAGTATGTCTAATTCTTTTATATCACGATTCTAACCAACCTCTTGTCCATTGCATACTTGACCACTATTACCATCACCAGTTCCTGGCCAGGCTTGCTTAACATTGCGCTTCCACTATTCTTTTACGTATAAACAACACCCGAAATTCCATGATATACAAATTGATGGCCGAGATCTATCATTGTGAAATATAATTTGACCATCATCCCCTCACGTCTCCTAGGTATATCTTGTGACCCTATTTTTGAAACCCTCCCGATCGCTTTCCATACTTGGGCATTTCTTGGAATCTATTTCACGGGTTGGCGGGTGGAAAAAATGTACAATGCTTAGTTGCTCTTCACCGTCCACGCTACCTTTGTACTTCTTTATAGTTATGCAATTATAAATCTTTAATGCTAGTAGTTCATCGAGAAGGAACCGTTAAGATTGTCATTAATGTACGAAAGGTCGGAGAAGATTTGTCATTAATACGAATTAAATCAATATTTGTGGAGAAGAGTGTTATCCTTTCCAAGTATTCATTTCAAACATGATGTAATATCTTTCCTGTGTCGGCTGGTTGGCACCTTTACGAAATCTTTAATTCTTAATCGCTCTTCACCATCATCGCCACCTTCATAGTTTTTTCTAAATATGCAATTAGTAATCTTTAATGGTAACAACTCATTACACATGAACCCTGGAGATTGTCATTGATCAACAAAAGGATTGAGGATATCTTCCATTGATATGCATTAAACCAATATTTGTGGAGGGTTATATTATCCCTCCCCAATTTTCATTTCAAATATCATCTGGAGAAAATGGAAATTCTCGTTAACTTATGGCAGCAGTTCCACAATAGTTTTGTCCAAATAAAGTAAACACATTTAGGCATGATGGCCAAAGGTTCCAGTATTCCAGGGCATATTCTTACTACTCATCTCCCTCTGCATAGGAGAAAAAAAGGATATGTTCCCTTGGTACACCGAGATATATATTTCAAGCCAAAGAATTCCAGGGCAACCCTGCTTGCTCAGACAACCTACCCACTTGCATTGATGGTTGGCGAAAAGAGGTTGATGCGATGGTCTTCATGTCAGAAGAATATGATCTGATGGACGATGATACGACAATGGATGATGGCAATGTAGAGACTATTCCCATTTCTGCACCCAAATTGAAATCAACCATAATGGGTGGCACTTCCCCACTCAGTGATGGAGGTCCTGGCAACACCAAAAGAATGGATTTCATAAAATAAACCAACGTTGAACGCAATAGCCACTTTGCAACTCGAAAGTAGGAATTCCAAAGGTCCAAATTAGTCTATTTTGGGCAGAAGTCTTTCACTGTAATGAAATTATATGTTGATGCACCCAAAGATATTTTTCAAGCCACAAAAGTATTCAATTGTGGGACCACTACTCTGTTCTCTGGATATACAATTAACATCTTAGGGAATGAGGACCAGAACTCCCACTGGTGCAAGGCATATTCCTACCAGTCATCTCATTCCACCTAGAATGGACTAATTTGGGCCTCTGGAACTGCACGTGAAACCTGTGTCCCTGAATTTTTCAGCTGTGAGGAGGAGGTTTCTTGGTGTGTCCTAACTTTCAGTTTTGGGCTATTATGTTTTCCTTGCAACTTTTTTTGTCTTCTTCCTCACAGGAAGCTTGTGATAACTATGAATTTTACCACAGGATTGTTGTTCATCTTCTTCAAGCCAAGGATTTATTCCACCGCGGACCCACTTTCCTATTTCTTTTTTGGCTCAGGTCTTCTGCAAAATATTGAGATTGAGACACCGAACATCCACCGAGGAGAAAATTGCAAGGATTTCCTAAAAAAAAAGAATGGTAATTAGTTTTGTATGCATGTTGAATAGTGTCTCGATGGCTCCTGCATGTTGCAGATCCTGTGTCTGTGTCTATGGAAAATATGTTCAATGTTTTGTCCCAAAGAACTCAGTCCAATTTCTAAGGATAGATATACAGTTCTCAATATTATTATTTTTTAATGGATTTACTATTAACAAATTTGCCTTGGAGTCTTGTTTGTTCCTTCTTTTTTGGATTTAAGACTTCTTCTCATTAGCATGGTTGGATATTCTTGTAGTTCTTCGATATTGTATTTACTTAAGTAATTTGTTCTAAAATGGAGCATTTAACAATTATATGACAATGCACTGTGTCGATCCATCAGGATTTTATGGAAACAAAAAATGAATTTCAGACAGTTTCAAACCAACGTTCAATTCTATTTGTAATGCAGATAGAACATAGCAATACAAAATCACAATGTTGCAGCAAGATAATCATTCTTGTTTCTAGACATGCAATTATTAAGCTTTAATGCTAACAGCCCATAATGCAAGAAGTTTAATACTTAAGTTAATATGTTACAGTCATGGAAGAATGTATCAACAAGACACTTACTCCCACAAGTTGCAATAAAATCTAATCTTCAACAAATCATTTTCTGGAAATTACTAGAAAATCATGGTTTTGCAACAATGGGGCTTGTTTGAAACCAATTCCCGCTTACGAAAATTTTCCTCCACCTTTCTATTTTTCCACTCTTTTATCCCGCGTAGTTTCTCTTTCTGGTTACTTAGTCATTTTTTTCGAAAATGTCTTGCTGCGTAGGTTGGCGGATTCACGTGTTTCGACCGAGCACTTCCCCTTTGTCTAAATTTCACTTTCCATTGTTCTATGACCTACAAACAACACTCCAGCTTCTGTGGTATGCATATTTACTTCTGGACTCCCACATCATCCCCTCTTCCATCTTACACATTTTTCACTGAATGTTTCACTTCTCTTCAAGTGAAACATGTATATAACTTCTCTTCTATTTTACATGTATTGCAGTCAAAAATTTCGATACATAAAATTTGATCGTCGGACACTCACCTCTCCTGAGTATCCCCCGTAACCCTATTTTGAATCTCGTCTAATTTCTTTTCAAACCTTTCCATTCATTCCTTGCTCTTCCCCATTTTCCTGACCTTCGCACTTGTCTATAATGAAAAAAGGTTTATATATATCTTGTTTCTAAATATGCAATTAGTGACATTTAATTCTAACAACTCATCGTGAAGGAACCATATAGATTGTCATTGATGAGCGAAAGGCTTGAGGAGATCTCCTATTAATACACATTAAACCAATATTTGTGGAGCATCATATTATACCTTCCGAGTGTTTATTTAAAAATCATGAAATGTCGTTCGCACGTCGTTGGGTTGGCACGTTCATGAAACCTCCAATCCTTAATTTCTCTTCATCATACCCGCTACCTTCACACTTCTAAATATGCAATAAGTAAGCTTTAGAGATAACAGTTCATCATGCAACACCCATAGATATTTTCATTAATCAGTGAAAGGCTCGAGGAGCTTTCCCATTCATAAGTATTAAACCAACATTTGTGGAGAGTTATATTATCGCCTCCAACTGTTCATTTAAACCATCGTCTAGAGAAAATGAACGTTCTCATAAACCTATGGCATCAGCTCGACAACAGTTCTGTGGATATACAATGAACATCTTCAAGCACGAGGACCAAAACTTCGAGTGGTCCAGGGCATATTCTTATTACTCATCCCCTGTTTCCCAGAACAAAGTAATTTGGACCTCTGGGATTGCTCGTGCAAGCCATGTCCCTAAATTTTTTGACTCTAAGGAGCTGGTATCTTAGTGCGTCGATAAATTTATTTCAAACCAAAGAATTATTCCACTGCGGGACCACTCTTCTATTTCTTTTTCACCTCAGATCTTCTGCCAGATGTTAAGATTACCAGAGCCAACATTTACATTCAAAGGAGAAGATTCGAAGCAGTTTCTAAGAAAGCATAATAACAGGTTGGACCTCTTGCCCGAGTTCTTGGAAGACCCGATGGTAGTTCTTGAAGATATCACAAGCTTGCAGGTTAGTTCATTTAGAAATCCATACCGGGAAATTGCCTGGTTGTTTACAAGAATGTCCGGACAGGATTCCACAACAACTATTTCCCAGATGGCTCTTTATATTTTGGATTTCATAGTCAAGGAACAAGCCATTTTTTATTGGAGCAAACTAATTTCCCATGAAATTTTTTCCCAATTGTCAAACTTCAAAAAGGAGAAGAAATTTTATATGTCATCCTACTTAGTTTTTGTGATAGCACATTGCTCTCAGTTTCCCAAACTATCTTTGTCCAAGAAGGTCAACTGGGAGTTTGACCCAGTAATGTTCTGGTACCAGGCCTTATGGAAGCACAAGTCCTCCCACTATTTTTATGAGGTTTTGAATGGCTTTGTGTCTATTTTCAAAGTTTTTTTGTTAAGAGAATATGCTCCCCAGATATCTGACCAGACAACTAGGTTTTTGGACAGGAAGGGGGCACTTGAACATCTGGATAATTACACTGTGATAAGGATTTCTGGATCCAGGGAAAAACCTACTCTCCTTCCATGTCACATTACAGACAAAATGTTTGTTACAGAAGTAGCAAGGCAATACAACTATTGGTTTCATCTATTCCAAGAGAAAACAAAAAACAGTTCATTCCTCTTCCTTGGAAAGTTAGGGACTTCATGTTGAGGAACGTCAATAAAATTGACAAATTTGCAACCCATTTTAGCAACTTGAACCTAAGATATGATGAAATCCTAAGAGGGTTTGACCCCAATATTTTTTTTTTACAACATTTACAAACACTTGGCTCCGACAATTCTTTTTTCGAAAAACACCTAATTGAAAATAGAGACACTGGTGACAATTCTCTTTCTTCTAATGCCGACAAGTTAGACACAATGCAAAAAACCATTGAATTGTACAAGCAATAGGGAAAAGGCCCCGACGAGAAGAGTGTTCAATCAATGAATAACACTCCCAAAAGTACGACATCCTGGAGCATTTCTCCAATGGCCCACCACAACAACAAAGCAACTCAGAGTTCTTCAAATTGATAGTTCTCACAAGCTTCCAGTGCACAAGAAGAGAAAAAAATTTGTGGGACAGGCGGAAGAGCCCAAAATTCATAGTGAGAACATGGAACTTGAGCCTGATCTAGATAGTGTATTCTGCTACCTTGATCAGCCCAGAGACACGATCCAGCATAGTCATCCAATGGACATATCTGATACCAATTTTTTTTTATGAAGATGAATCCTTCGTGTTCCAGAGTGTTGTTTTTGACAACCAGTCCAAAAAACTAATTATTTAAAAAAAAGCTGTAAAAAATAAGAAAGGAAAATCTCTTTCAGAGGTTAACCTTGTGAATATGAGTCTATCCCAAATATATCGACTTCACATAGCGACCATAGATTCTCTTGATGATTCCATTGGAGGAATTGAGGCCGATAATGCCAGACTGAAGGATCGAGTCAAGGAATTGGAAGAAGCTTTGATTCATGTGGCATTGCTTGCCAATCCTTTGGTAATAGCCATGCCTACCACCCCTGCAACCAAGCTAAAAGAAACCTCTATCCTCCTCACATCGTGTAGAGGATATGTGGAGAATAATATCAATAAAATAATGGAACTGATTACCAAGGCGTGGGAAACATCACAAACCATGACTTCCCTTGGAACGAGGGCACATAATTTGCTCGAATATTTGCAGACGGAGTTAAAATATGAAGAACATTTCTATTTAAAAACGGTCCTTCCTTTTGGCACCATTGTCAACAACATGACATAAACGAGAAGAAGAGAACAATATCTCCCATCCAAAAACTAGATCGGCCAATTAAATGCATGCTGGAAAGAAAAGGTGAAGAACTTGCATCTCATTGTCCATTCATGTGAACAAGCCATATCAAAAAAAGAAAAATTATTCACAAAGATGACCAGAATAAACTTAGCCAGAAGGACCAATGACTTCCAAGACCCCAACTTAATCATCAACTCCTTTGCCTTAACTAACCAAGCCTTCGATAAACAGGTTGATATTTTTAAGGCGTTGTCTTTGGAAAATTTTTACAACATCCTTGAATATGGTCAAGATGACGTCTACAACTGGCTAGTCGACTATTCGGCACAGAATGAGGAAATTGATCAAGCTCTTCGTAATCTTTCTATTGACTTCAAGGAATTAGAAAATGAAATTTTCAACATAAAAATATGGAATGAGATCAACGTCGCCCAAATGAGAAGCTACATTGAAGAATGGCTTGAAAGGGACTTGAAGTAGGTCGCTGACGAAAGGCAATAGGCAGATTCCATGATTCCAGTAGCCTTCGACGACATCAATGAAAATGAATCAACAAGAAAATATCAAAAGGGGTCATATGTACCATCACTATAAGTCTATACTGATCACATCCTGCTTTGTTTATCAACCCAATTATTCCACTTTTTTAAATAGAAATGTCTAGCCAAAGACTGATACCTTTCAATTTATTCTTTTCAGGTATTACACTCTATCACCATCCACTTCTTCTTTTTACAGTCCTATTTTTCGTACATATTTCTCTTATGGTCCTCGAGAGCCCCAATCCCAGTCTATATGACAAATGCATTTAAATTTCCAGGAATATGTAACAGACAATATTATTTTTTGATATATTTGAAATAAAACTGTTTTTTTTATCTCCTTTTATATTTATTTCCTCATAAATGTTTATCTTCCACTGTGCTTATGGTCCACGTGAGCCTCGATCCCAATCCATATGACAAATGCATTTAAATTTCCAGGAATATGTAACTTTTTTGATATATTTCAAATTAAATTGTTTTTTATCTCCTTTTATATTTATGTCATCATAAATTTTTATCTTCCACTATGCAGAAATTGTATTTTCTTAATTTGAATATAACTTTTTTTTGTCCTGCCACATATAGAGACAAAATAGATAGAATTTTTCAACATAGAAAAACATATTATATACTTTCAAAAAATAAATGGGGCTCTAGAGGCCATGTGTCATTTACTACATGGATACCACCTATGCTTCATGCTTCTTGCCACATCTCTACTGCAGTTTCCATCTACCTCTGCTACTTTTTCCTATCCCTATGCATTTATTCCCAATTCAACCCAACAGGGACTACACTATCACACAACACTTGTTTATGTTATATTGTACATACACTTTTCATATATTAAATATGAAATAGCCTCTTGGTCTCATGGGTGTTTAGATATATGCTTATTTAGTTTATATATAAAACAATCTTTAAAGCATCACTCCCATCACACAAGCAATAATAATTTAAGGTATGTGTGGCCTTGAAAACATCTCTTCTATTTGAAATGGTTTCGTTTTTGGAGGTGCATCTTGTTTTAGAAAATTAGATGCTTCATTATTTATTTTTTCTATAACCTTCCATTGGTCTTTATGTAGTGAATGTGAAACTGCCCCAAAACACTATTTTTTTCTTGTAGGTAACCATATAACATAACCTAGTTTCATAGTTGCATTTGGGGTGAGAATGGCTATCATAGGTGAGGTGAAGAATACAAAAGTTTTTTTGGAGGAGGAGAAAACCTATCTTTGAGATAAACCAAAAGTGATACAAAGATTTCTTGCTAGTCACGAGCATATTAAAGTTTTTTGTGGAGGAGGAAAAAACCTATCTTTGAGATACACCAAGAGTGATACAAGGATTTCTTGCTAGTCACGAGCATATTAAAGAAGTTTATGGAGTTGGTGTTATGTTTACTCAATTCATTTATCAAATTTTGTTCCAGACTACTAACGTTTTGCCATGGAAATGTGATTGTTTCAATGGAAATGTGATTGTTGTAACAATAGGAAATAATATTATGATCAAGATTCATTATTATTCGCTTTCTTTGCAATTTCAAACTTAAGAATTTAGTAGACAATTTGAATGCTCATTGCAATGAGAAAATTGAATTAGGTAACAAGTGTGCATTATTATTAGTGTTGTTTGGCACTCTGTGAAATCAAAGTGTATGATTCTATTTTTTGAGCTACTTTAACTGTTGTGGATTACTATAGATCCATCCCCTTTTTTATTTTTATATTGATATATTGAAATTAAAATAAAGACAAATAAATGAATAAATCTAATTAAAACTTCCTCGAACAAAGATTTATCCCTATTAGTCATGACAATATTGTTTCTCAGCTTAATCCTCTTATTTTTAAGAATATTATTGGTCCAATTGGTGTTCCCATAAGGACAAAATTATCGAATAAAATAAGGATCAAATTATTGTGCTAACGATTTCCCTATTTATATTGGCAAATAGTTTTTCTTTTAGTACATTTTTTTCTTAGAGAATGGTCTAGTATAAAAGGATATGTTGGACTTTTAGGTATGGTATCCTATTTAATGCATTGCTATATTGAGACACTAAACTTGATTTTATTAGATATGATTTTAGTTTTTCTTTTAGTACATTTTTTTCTTAGAGAATGGTCTAGTATAAAAGGATATGTTGGACTTTTAGGTATGGTATCCTATTTGATGCATTGCTATATTGAGACACTAAACTTGATTTTATTAGATATGATTTTCTTGATTTTCTTGAAATTGATGTGTTGTTTATTTTTGCTTGAAATTTAAGTAAGTTCGATATCTATGATTTCTTCAATGCTTTTATCACATGGAAATATTGATGTATCCAAGTAACAGGAGTCATTACCAATAATTCAATGAAATGTGTATGTTTCTACCCAATTATGAGACAAAGAAGTTGTCTAACTAACATCTTATCTTTGAGTGATTTGTAGGGATGTGGTCTATTGGTTGAAATACGTCTCTCTATGCTAATAGCCTAGGTTCACATTTCAATAGGGATAGAGTGATAGAACATTATGTGGTTGATTTTGATGGCTACACACATTGGGTCCATGATAATTCTAGTGTTGGTGTTCATATATACCCATGGATCTAAAAATATGTTTACCTCACCATAAAAAGGACCATTTCCTTTGAATGGTTTAGGAAATATATATCATAAGATGAAGAATTAATTTATTTATCGTAACTTGGAATTGGCTAATAGGTTGGCTTTAAGTCTAGGTTGTAATTATGACAAGGGGAAATTTTAGGGGCTAAATTTCACCCATGGGCTAATTTTCCATGCTTTTTCGCAAAAACAAATTCACCAATTTCCATTTTTTTCTAAAAATTATTCTCCCAAGTTCTATAGGATAAAATTATTTTACCTTAAAAATAGCCAAAATTTATAGAAATTATATAAAATATTTAGAAATTTCAATATTTTTACCAAAATGTCACCAAACATTTTACAATTTGCATTTTAAAAACTAGTAAGATTTGTCGAGATTTCTACATTTTTTGATAAATTTTCATCCTTGAAATTATCCATGATTATGACTTGTACTAGAACCCTTTGTATGAAATAACCCAAGATCTATTTAATGAAAAAACATTTCTAATATTGATAAACATGTTTTCATATCATATCCCATATTATTTATTATGATTTTTTTTTTCATGTTGCTAAATATTCATTTTTTTGGCTCGATGAACGGGGGGTAAAAATATAAGAATGACATGTTAGGATCACATTTCGTGAAATATAGGCTTGCATTCAAATTGAAATGGGTCTTTTTGTCCTGTCTCGATGAATGAAAGTAATTAAAAAATTGCTAGGTTGGTCTCTTGTATCTTGCCCAATTTTGTTATGAGAAAATAATTGTAATTGAAAAATCCTTTGGCCTAGATAATATATTACATAAGCATTATACATAAAAGGTATACGTTTACATTGCTCCACATGAAGCTTATTTTAAGAAAAGAGAAAAAGGTGAGCTTCATTGGAACAAAGTAATCATTCTTTTTTGGTATCGTTAATGGAGCCAAAGATCCTTGAGAAGGCATTAAAGGATCCCATTTTTATTTATTTGTTCTTTAAAAAAATTGACATAGTTATCTGAAGTATAGTCGATATGTTTTGAGAATCATGTTTCAGTTATTTGATATATATAATGTTGGATAAGTGTCAAACACTTCAGCAACTACGTCAGTTTGAACTAGTGTTAGTTCAACATCATAGTAACGTGAACTGAACCTCTGGTGCTTTGCAACAATCAATGGCACTCTGCAACAATGACTACAACTGATCCACTGGCGTTCTGCAACTGAAATTATTGGCTACAACTAAACCACTGGTTCTCTGCAACATTGGCACTCTACATCAATGGTAGATACATAATATCTACATTAATGTTGGACCTACCTAACAACATTGGTGGATTCCTAGGTGAATCAGCCCTACCTAGACTAGAAATACTCCTCTGCTTTCATGCCATCTTTACTTACCTATGAGGACACCATTTCCAATATCCATTTTGTTTTTTTCCCTCTGAATTAGATCCCTTCTTGGTCAATTTATCTATCTCGACCCCACCCCGAGTAGACATATCCACTGACAGTATTCCCTTGCTTTGTAAATGTTCATAGTTCCTAGTTCTCAATAACTTATTTCCTCCTTCATGAGACCCACACTGATGGAGGAGGAAGTCAACGCACTCATGAGTGCTGCTGATGAAGCCCTATGGAACAGTACGGGCCTATTCACTACATCGGATGAACTCTCTAAGTGCACTATCACTATATTATCCCCCTCTATCCCTGTAACACTGACCACTATCTTTGGTCCTACATCATATTTTCAATATCCTCGGACCTCGATCTCCTTCACTCCATCTACCATACTCACACATCCTATTATCCTACCTTCCATCCTCCATAAACATCTAGCTACAACTTCAGACTATTTTTCTCTTGTGGCTAGCAGACCATCACATTATACCTTGGACCCTATCATCAACACATCTCACCCCATCCACTATCGTAGACCTTCACATGCTACTTGTAGCACACAAGATCATTTGACTCCTCTTCAGTCTACAACTCTCCCTGGACCTGCTCAAAAGACTCACATCCACATACCTGGGGGCAATAAACCTTCACATAGACCTTGGGTTTCAAAAAAACCAAAAAGAAACTTGTTCTTGGTTCTGATATTGGACTGGAAGACATAGTCTCCATGTCACTTTGCAGTCTCGTAGGCAGAATATCCTATAGACATCTCTTCAACACAGATCTAGACATATGGATGTACAACTCTTAGAGTCCCATCCTGGGTTATGTCCCCAATCTCTCACATCTTGGGCATGGATGGCTCCATTTTTAGTTTAAATCCTCTGAGGACTCTACAACCATTCTAGAACGACTCTGGACTCTAGATGACAATAGCCTCATGCTGAAACTGTGGAGAGTGAGCTTTGACCCTTCTCAAGATTATTTTCTCCATCGACATCTGTGGGTACTCCTACCTGGGCTACCACTATATCACTGGAATGAACAAGCCCTCAAGGATATTGGAAACTCATTAGTTCACTTCATCAGTGTGGACTCAAAAACACTCACTAGTTTAGATAAGAAGTTGGAAAGGATTCTAGTTTAGCTAGATATTCATGAGGGACTACTTGAAACTCTAGATATAGATTGGAGCATACACATCAATCGCCAGAAGCTAGATTGTCTTGGCATTCCTTTCAAATGCACTTTATCCAAACAAACGTTCCACTTGAGAAAGACTTGCACTGGCCTATTAGAAGAGGATATTTCGGAGGAAAATATGCTTGATCTAGCCTCCATGAAGACTCTCCAACTGTTCCTCCACACCTACATCTTCCAAATTATCCTGATGATGACACTACTCCTGGACTAGATTCCACTTCGGGAAAGCTCAAATCTATTTTCCCAACTCTTTACTCCACGCTCTCCTCCTTAGAATTAGAACTTATAGACAACTCATCAATACTAAACTTGGGACCAACAAACTTTACTCCAGGGGACTGCATTATGTCTCAACCTGTCCACTCATAATCCATTATACATCCAGTTTCCACTTCATCTCACACCTTTGTTCCTATTGTTTCCCATACTGTTCCTTTTACTCTAGTTTACACTGGTGCAACTTCGACCCACACCCTGCCTAACACAAATCATCCTTGCTTACAAACTACTACTCATCCTATCATCCTGACTAGTTCCCTGATCACTCCTTCTATAAATCTACCATCCATATCTCCTACAGTGGAATGTGATCACACCAATAACACTACACCTTCTAACTACATATTGGAGACAAAGAGTATTGGTGAACATATCTCTATATAGGAGGATTACTCTGGGCTTTTGGGATTGAGTGAGTCTGAGATTGGAGATCTTGGATCTGTTTTAGACTCACTTATTCCTTCTTACAAAGAAGTTTTAACTCCCACACCCTTGCCTACTTATCTGGGAGAACTATTCACAACACACCTGCTACTGATTTTGGATTGGGACCTATTGAGACCTCATCTACATCACAGGGTAAAGACTATACATGGTCTAGAGGACATGGCTACGAGCATTCTCCGATCAAAACTCACAGTGCCTGTTGCAAGGAGGGTTGTCCACCTACACACTTAGTGGTTCTATCAAACACTTCTACCGATATTGGGGTGCTTAGAGGCATGAAATCCCTAGCAAGAGAAAAGCAACGATATTTCTCTCCCTCAAAATTAGAGGGGTGGGGATCCACCTAAAAGCTGCCTCGTTTAGAATACTTCTCTCACACATTTCTCTAAACATCATCTTTCTACAAGAAACACTGGTGGACAGTAAAAAGGATAGATAGATTATTTCTAAATCAATTCCATCCTAACTGGCACATATGCACAGTTAAATCTCTTGGTACCTTTGGGGGTTTGGAAGTGGCATGGGAACCTGACAAATATGATTTCTATCTCTATCTATGTTGTGGAGGCATATTACTGTCTGGTACTTGCTTAATACGAACTATCAGATCAATCTTCTCAACATTTATGCACCATGTTCTGATAGACAATATTTTTGGGAGCAGATTGAAGCCAGGGGTCTCCTTGATCTTGAAAACCTGATTATCGCGGGCAATCTAAATCTCACAATATATTTTGGAGAAGTATGGGGGGCCACAACCACCCATGACACTTTGGTGAACTACTTCACTTCACTCTTCACTACACATCATTTGGTGGAATATGCACCAAATTTCCTGACTCTAACCTAGCGCAATTGACGTAGGGGACCAAACTCCGTCTCCAAGAGGCTGGATCATTTTCTACTTTTAGAAGGTATTATCTCTTTGAAGGAAAGGATACGCTCCTGGGTAAGTTTACCATTTCTATATGACCATGCACAAATTATCCTACAGTTGGATACTTCTCCTCTCAAGATTTCACATCCCTTTAAATTAGACTCGGGCTAGCTCCTAGAAGTAGATTTTAACACCATTGTTGTTGACGTTTGGAAGGATCCTCACTTATTAAATGAACTGCGTATACAACACCGAATCATTTGGAATCTCAAATACCTTAAATCTCACATTAAATTGTGGGCCTCCACTTTTAGACATCAAAATTCTCAAAGATTACACGAACTTGATACATAAATTTGGGCACATATTCTTGCAGAAGCTAGTGTGGGGACCACTGGTGATAGTTGTCATTATTTAAAGGGACTAGAATCTAACTGGAACAAGATCCTACTAAAAGATGAAATCACTTGGAGACAGTGTAGCAGATCTAACTGGCTTATGTACGGAGACCTCAACAATAAAAAAATTCATAAATATGCCAGTTCTTGCAGAAGCAAGAAACACATTTGGGAGATCATCGCTGCAGATGGTTCTCTTCACAAAGGAAAACAAGATTTAAAAACAACAATTGTAAACCACTTCAAGCCATTTTATGAACATAATCCCTCTGATAACCTGGACTCTTCAGTTTTAGTTGCTAGACTTTTTCCACATACAATTTCAGCAAAAGACACACTCTTATTAGACAGCCCCTGCACACTTCAAGAGATAATAGTTTCTCTAAAATCTTTCTCAAAGGACAAAAGTCTAGGCCCAAATGGTTGGATGATAGAATTTTATTTACACTTTTTTGATCTGGTTGGTCTGGAACTTCTAGACCTTATGGAGGATACTAGACTCAATGGAAAGGTGATTGGTGCATTAAACTCTACCTTATTCACTCTAATCCCTAAAACAACCACCCCCTTATACCTTTGGATATTATAGGCCTATAGCCCTCTGCAATCTTTGTTATAAACACGTTTCCAAAATATTACCTACGAGGATTAAGCCCATCCTTTCACATATTCTTTCACAAGAATAGTTGGGTTTCTTGAAAGGTCGACAGATTCTAGACGCTATTGGAACCGCCCAGGAGTGCATGCATAGTATCAAAACAAAAAATTCTAAGGAACTTATTCTCAAATTGGACCTCAAAAAGGCATTTGACTACATTGATTGGGATTTTCTTAGGTTGATCCTAGCTCAAACAGACTTCATCCATAGAATGATCAAGTGGATTATGGGTTGCGTGGTCAGTGACAACCTTGCCATTTTGGTCAATGGAAAGTCATCCTCCTTCTTTCGAATGGGCAGAGGACTGAGGCTCTCACCTTTACTATTCATTTTGGCAATGGAAGCTTTGATTCTACTTCTCAAATCAGGCCAAGATGAAGGAAATATCTCTGGTATAAAGGTGTCCAGGACCATCAAAATTTTGCACCTTCTATTTGATGATGATGTCCTCATCATGAAAATTGGCACTCTTCAAGAATGGATAAAAATAAAAGAAATCCTTATCAACTTCAATAGAGCCATAGGTTTGAATATCAATTGGGACAAATCCACTTTCTACTTTGTGAATTTAAACCAACAAGCTCTGGACCAGATAAAAGATATCTTCCCCTACACATTTACTCCTCTTTCCTCTAGCATCAATTATTTGGGATACCATTTAAAATCAGACTCCTACAAGACATCAGATTGGAAAGGGCTTCCTGCCAAAGTGGAAAAAAGGATCGGACACCGATGCATGAGGTGGCTCTCTCTTGGAGTTCGATTCACAATTATCAAAGTTATTCTTGAAGGACATGATGTGTATTGGATGGCACTAGCGTCCATACCTGCCACAATCCTCACAAAACTCCGCAAGATAATATTCACCTTCCTCTGGTCGGGATGTTATGACCACTCTCGAAAACATCTCTGCAATCGGCAAGCACTGGATAAACCTAAACAAAAGGGAGGTTGGGGAATCCAAAATCTCTTCCATTTTAGCCAAGAACTTGTTGCAAACTCACTCTGGCATGTGCTAAAACAACCTGGAATTTGGCATATAGTTATCCTTGATAAATATCTTTTTCAACATACAATCAATAGATGGCTCTTATCAGAATCGACTTCCACTAGATCGACTTCATTTTTTTGGAGGAACATTACAAAATCAAAGCATCTGCTCACCCGATGGATAAGCTGACTATCATACTCTGGACACTCAACTACTCTTGGGCATGACTGTATTCTGGGATTGGTGGATACATTCACTTTATCCCCACAGCTAATTACTCGTCTCCATTTAAATAAATTTTGGTACCTTTACCAAATCTATAACACTACTAGAGCAGATTATCTACCTGATTCATGGATTACCAACACAACTCTTGGCCTCAATTCTAAGCTTGCACGTGAATGGAATAAATTATGTATTTCCTTATATCAATCGGGTATACATCTCACAGATTTGGATGACCAACTTTAGTGTTTAGGGAGAAACAGATCGGGTCTTCCCACTGTTCAAAACATATATGTAGCAATCATTAATTCACAAGGGCACACTGATGTCAGAGGATGGCGAAAGAACAATTGGACCTGGCACATTCCACCCAGGATCAAGCTTTTAACCTGGCTGATGACTGCATATAAACTGAATACCTGGGATATCCTCCAAAAAAATGGTTGTTCAAGACCAAAATTTTTCCATCTTTGCCTCTTTGATTCTGAAATGACAGATCACATTTTTATTAAGTGCATATTCACAAAACAGGTATGGGAGAAAATCACTTTGGGTCTAAACTTACAATCCATTTGGGATGGGAATGAGCTCTTGGACTATTTTAACTCTTGGACCTAAAGGGAACACAATTTTTTACATCTCCCATCACTCATTTGCTGGACTATTTGGCTGGAAAGGAATACGACTATTTTTGAAAATGGGACCCCTTCCATAAGTGCTACAACATATAAATCACTTGGAATTTATAACTCTTGGAAGGAAGAACGCACTAAAAAGATAAGACTTCAACACATAAAAAAGGGCCCTGATTTAGATGACACTCCTACAAGTTGATTCGATGGAGAAACACTTTCAAATGGCTCTTAGAGTGGAGCTAGTGGATTAATCAAAACCAATGAAAACACTTATTATAAATGGACTATCAACTATGGTCCGGGCACCAGTACCAGGGTAGAACTTTTGGGTGCCTGGGCCACACTATACTTGGCCTCTAGACTTCACATCAAATCCCTCCAGGTTCTCGAGGATTTCATAATTTTCATTGAATGGTTGAGCAATAAGGACGATCTACAAGTAATCTCCCTCTCTACTTGGAAGGACAGAATCTGACGTCTTCAACGCACTTTCAAAAAACTCAACTTCCAACATATTTATCATGAGCATAACAAATTAGTTGATCAACTTTCAAAGACTACACTCCAGAAAAAAGAGGGTATCATATCCTACAATCTCTGCATTGAAGGACATGAGGGACCTTCCCTCTTTATAACTCTTTTCTAAGATCATTTTTTACTCCTCCTTCCTCAAAGGACTTTCTCGATATGAAAGTTGGAGATCTCATTATTGTCGTATTTTAGAATTTCTTCATACATCTAAATTTTTGTTTCAATAGCTCACTCTTCAGTTATCTATCATCTTACACTTTATTTCACAATTTCCATATAAACTTTCATCCTTTGTAGGTCGATAGACCACTATAGGCGAAAGTTTTGCTAACTTCATTTCAACAGATTTTTCGCATTATGTTATTGTAACCTTCAGTTAAGAAAACAAATTATATAATATATAATTGTGAAATTTTCCCATTGGAAAAAACATCATAGTAACGTTTCTTAAGTGGTGTATTTGGATTTTATATTGTTAAACACACATGTTTTTTATATTTTTAAACAAGCATGTTCACTCTTATGTTAGAAATTATTATGTCAATGTGTTATGTTATGGGCTAATCTATGTGTTATATGTGGAACTCTAACATATTTTTGGAGCTATGTTTTTATAAGAGTAAAATGTTGATCTATGTTTTCAATGTTGAGACCTTGTGATGTTATTTGTTTCTAAATATTAGAAAATTATGCTTAATGCATTGTCATAAATTTCACATTAGCTTTATGGTTCCCTGTATCTATTTTCCGCTTAAGGTTGAATATAAAATATAAAGTACAATAGTGTATATTTCAAAATATAAGTCTAAGTATGTAGATTTTCATACTTAGTCATAATGATGTTTAAAAATACTGGAAATTGAGCTATGTAATAATTTTGAAATGTTCAACATTTTTAGTGGACACTTCACCCATCATCAAGGAATCAAATAAATATAGCAGAATGGTAGAAAAGAGTGAGATTGGTTTTAGATTATGTATGATACAAATTTTATTAATGGTTGTGCAATATTATTAAAATATTCTAAAAATAGACAAGGAGGTATAAAGTAAAAATAAATTATTAAAAATTAACCATTGAAAATTGAAAAAAAATCATGGTCAAAGAGGTAAATATATAACTTACTAAATAGAGGAAGTTGAAAAAGAGATGAGGGGTGGAGGGTAATTAAGTTTGAGGATGAAAGAAGATGAAAAAAGAAATTAAAAAGAAGGTAGAGAGAAGGGTTTGAGACTGAGGAAAGGGGGGACTAAATAGAAGGAAGAAATTAAGTACACGGTGGAAATATTGTTTAGATAGAAATTGAAAGTATAGTGGAAATAAGGTTTAAATGAAAAATGGAAAGGAATGAAAACGATAGCGAGAGAAGCCAATAAGAGAGACAAACAATAAATAAATGAAGAATAATAAGAAATATGGAAGGACTATAAAGGTTAGAATCAAACAAGGATATTACCTATATTGGGAAATGATTAGAATTTTGAATCCATATAGGAAAGAGAGATAAGGAATCCTAGTCGGGGAAGGAATATTAGATTAGAAAGAAGGAGAAGGATTGTAAACTTAGACAATGGATAGTAGGCTTCCAAGAATGGCTAAGTTTGTATCTATCTTCTCGATTAAAATTGTAAGTATGTTTTTCTATTTTTGAGAGATTCCCTAATGATACAAGAGGAGTAATAGGATGTTGATGAAAGAATTTTGGTTTGGTCAAAATAAATGAAGTGTTTTGACTTGTGGGAGTATTTTGTGATAGCTGACTTAGAGATGTAGTTGTGGAACATATTATCCATATGTTCTTTGAGATGGGGTTTGATCGACCTACTAGTTTGGCTAATGTAGGATTTTCCATAGGAGTAAGGAATTTGGTAAAATCCTTAGCCAAGCATAGGGTTAGATTTATCCATTTTATAATATTTTAATATTATTTCACAATGACTAATAAATCTGGTGTGTGACTAGTTGAAAGAATAAAACTTCATCCATAGAGCTTCCAGCTAACCAGAATTGACTTTTCTAACTTGCGATAAAATCTATTGGACTTTTCCTTTCTAGAATATAGATTCATTTTTAGGTTGTGTATGATGTGTCATTCCGTACGTTAATTAGTGGTGATTCAATGGCCATTGAAATAAAGAATTTGTATGCTAGTGGTAGCATTCTTTCTCTATCTCAAAATCATGGTAGACGATCTATGAACTTGATGCATCAATTTGGGAAGAGAGTAAGAAACTATTGATTAAGGTTGGTTGTCATTGATGTCAACCCTTGAAAAAAGACTCGTAGCAAAAAGGTTTGGGTAATGGAACCAATAGTATTTTATGTAAATATGACTCATTATTGTTTTTTCATGGTTTATAAGAAGTAAATATGGATGAACTCCAAAGTGGTCCCCTTATGGTGAAAGCCCTCACGGGAAGATGCTTTGTGGAGTAAGAGAACCCATGCCTAATTGTGGAATAATGAGATGAAGGAAAGTGATTTTGTCAAGGAAAATATCCTAGATGGATAGTTCTTGTCATTTCATTTCTAGTGGTATGTGGAACATCACATACCTCCTCACGGTTAGAGAGTTATGGCCATGAGAAGTTGGAGACCCCGGGTTTGGGTAATGGACCCAAGTTTGTTTGATGGGTAACAGTATGAGTTATGATATATTTTCAGATAATA